>CM032228.1:239432500-239462500 GCA_019009955.1 Riptortus pedestris
ACATTAATCTCTGCTAGTTCTCGTAGAATTTTGAAGAAAGTTACCAAAGATCACTTAAGGTCAGCTTCAACACATTTCAGAGAAATCTGCCTATCGGTGTGTTGAATCAGCGGTACTATAATTATTATTACTCAAATTAATTCCAAGTTCTAATTAAGTTTATAATTCAACGAGCATGCTAGACTGTTGCATGTAAAAGTGGAATTTGCGTTGAAAGTGCATGACTGAAGCTCGCTAATCCAGCGAATAGGGGGTGAAGCCACAAAGAATCGATGGGGGTGAGATTAAGTGCTCCCCCCCCGCAATGTAAGCAGATGCACTGCAGTCTGGCATGCAACGATTCTTACTGCAACTGCATCAGGCCCTTCCTTTCAGCTGGGGCCAGGTATACTAGCACATCTGTAAGACTGCAATGAGCCACCAACACTAATAGTCATATGGTATTAGCAGATTTCCCTTAAGGGAAATTAGCTATTGAGGTTGTACTCATGACGGAATTTTCGAAATTTTTCTTCAAATGTCCATCGATCCTACCCAGGAGATGAACGGAAATGATGTACGTTCAAAAATGTATATATATAAATATATATATATATATATATATATATATATATTTAATATTTATATTATATTTATATATTTGTCTGTTACCTTCTCTAGCGGTCGCAATTTTTGTTTGATTGTTACCAAAATCGATATTTAGTCGTTTTATGTAAAAGAAGATCAAAGTTCGTTAACGGCTGAAATCGTGACCAGTGGGAGTGGGGGGGGGTTTAGAGGGGAGGATATTTCGATAAATTGAAATATCTCCGCTACTATACGTTAGGACCATAAAATATTTGTACAGAATCAATCTTATTGCAAATTAAATTTACTATACAATATTGTTATATACATTTATTCTCTATTCTTGATTATTAACCAAGATATTTGCATTTGTATTCTGCGTGTGGTAACCAGTAGGCTATGTTTCAGACTTTCCGGCCGAGAGCATCTAGCGGCCGTTTCCATAACTATTCGTCACCTCGTGAATAGGTTTAGAGCTTAGGTTAAATGTTTTTTGGGGCTAGAAACTACTGGGTTATTACGCTCCTAATAATATTTTAGGTTTAGAGGTTTCTTTACTACTACAGTTGTTATTAGGGAGATTTCTCTATTGTAAAAAAAACCGTACGTGGGATATCTGATTAGTTTACGCAGCGCCTGCGTGACGGAATTTTTTGGATTTAAGTTTAAATTATTTATTAACGTCCACTTTTTGCAACTAAGGCTAATTGGGACGGGTTCTCTACAGGTTACGACCCTTTTCTAACCAGGGCTGGAACTAAGAATTTTACTTAATGAATTTCCCCTCACTAAATGAATTCCTATTGTCCAGGCGGGAATCGAACTCCCCACTCTAAGGACGGATTCGAAATAAATCTGTTACTATTCGTCGAATCGGAAAATTGTATAAATCCAATCTTATTGAATGATCTATAAATATTGTTTTATACGTATTTTCTGTATCGAGAATTTTAACCGAGATATTTGGATTTTATAGTTTTCGGCTTTCAGTAAACCCCCATTCCTACTTATGTTATATTATCAATAAGCAGTTTATCATTAACCATTTCATTACTAGGTTAAATACCAAATATTGTTTTCATTGAACTTTTACTTTATGAGGTACATGCAACTACGTTCTGTTGATCCGCTCTCTCTTCTTTTGTTATTGTATTACTAAAGTTTAAGTAATTGAGATTAAAAGCACTCCGATCATTACAAATTACAGGGGCTCAGGTTGGCCGTGTGGGTTAAGGCGTTGGTCTTGATCTCGCCTGGTAGACCTAGAGTGGCGGGTTCGATTCCCACCTTGGGCAGTAGAAATGTATTTAGTGACGGACTCATTAAATAAACTCTTTAGTCCCACCCTGGCTAGAAAAGGTTAACCTGTAGATAACCCGTCCCGATTAGCCATTGTAGCGTAAAGTGGACGTAAATAATAATAAACAAAATTACGAATTAAAGCATTAGCTATAGTAAATAGTTTTCAATAAACTTAATGTGTTATATTCAGATATATTTCATTAATGGCGATTCTTTCCGGTTTAGAATTCAGGTTGGATGGCCTGTTTGTTTACAATTCAGACGCTTTCCGTTTTAGAGATATTAACTTGTAACTGAAAGATTTCTCATTATTGTTTGTATTTACTCACTTAATATTTGCGGTGGTGTTACTATTTAGTACGCATATTTTTCTATTGTAAACCTTAGCTCGGGAAATCTGCTTAGTATCCGCAGCCCCAGCGTGACGGACTTTGATTTATATAAATTGTCTATTTCATTCTAGTCATTATTCCACGGAAGAAAATGTAGTTGAAACAGTTTACTCACTATTGAGTAAAAACAGTTGAAATGGAATCAAAATTATTGTAATTACATGTGCATTGTTATTTTTTATTCATGGATCTGTAATTCAAAATATGAAAGTTCTACTTATAATTAAAATGGATGCCTGCTGCTAAAATTTGATTATTAATTACAGATAACTTGTAATGGGATAGTGGAATTTAATATGACTTCAATAACTGCTAATAAATTTGTAATAGACGAATAGAGCTAAAGAGGAGTGAGATTTATTAGAGAATCAAAGAGATTCCAAAGAGGTAGGAGCCTAGGTTTGAAATTTTAATTAAGAATATAAAGCCATTGAAGTTGAAGGAAGTAGATTATTAAATTCGCATCTGAGAAAATATCTCGCTTCGCCCGAAACAGCCATAATTACTCCCACACGTTCTCTGACCTTCTTGCTGACAGCTGCTTGAAAATGCGTCAAACGGCTGCCTGAACTTTCCTTGTCAATATTCTCACTTTTATTTATACTTGCTTATTATGGTTCTCGGTAGAGTTCCGCCGAAGTTCCAAGAAAACTTCCCACGGTTTAAAAATAGGTTTGGCATTTTGAGGAAACCTGGTATATTGGTTCTTACTCAAGATGCTATTTTCGGAGCATTTCTTTCAGACGAGGAGGAAAATGTAGCCCGATCAAATATATATGTATATATTTGTATGTATTATGTGGGGATAATTTTTTTAGCATATTTCCCTTAGGGGGAATGAGCTATTGAGGTCGTACTCATGACACAATTTCCGAAAAATGATGTGAATGGTGACTTCGTTAGTACTTTCAGAGAATTATGTGTGTGTGTGTGTGATATGTATATAAATTTGAGCGTATCTTAATTTCTTAAGAATGTTGGACATTTGATGAAATATATTAACATGTGTGTCACGAGTAGAACCTTAATAGTACTAGACTTTCCTTTAAGAAAATCTGACGAAACAGATAAATGATTGATAAACGTAAACAAATGTTAACATATGACATTACCTGATATGTGCAGAAGTATGTAGAGACAGAGGAGGGCTACTGCCTTCAAACCCATTGGACTGTCATCACATCCTTAGCTCCTGAAACACAATAGTACAAATCTGTTATACCTCTTTGATATATTTACTATATATTTTACTATTGAGCATGCGGTCATTTACTAACGTGTATGTGCGATTAGTTTAGTACCTTAAAACGTAAAATGTAATGCAGATGGCGTCATCGCTCATTATACATTATTACTTCCTTAACAGAAATCATATACAAACAACAATTAAAATATACATCATTCTCCTTTCTACATAACTCACGCAAGATGCCTACATACAATATATACCACATACTTGCCATCTTCAAGTACAAGGGGTCACAACTTCACGTCAAGCCCCCTTAAAATCGAAAATTGTGTTAATAAAAGGCTGAGAGAGACTTGGTGTGCCATCATTGTGACCCCTGAACATCTTTTCAGTCCATATTCAACCTTGTAACCTTCTCCAGCGACCATAACTTTTGAATTTCCGATGGAATACCATATTCTGTATAATGGATTCTTGTAGAAAATGAAATTTTAAAACTAGTTTATATTGGTGAATTTTTTTATTTGACCCATCCTTAAGCCGAAAAATGCAAAATTCTTTAATACATATATAAACGGCACGTTTTATTGATAAATGCTGAGGCATAAAAGTTGTGGCCAACAGCTTTTTTTTTTTTTTCTTATTTTATTTTTTAATTTCCGAATAAATTCCTCCCCTTATTTTTCAATAAAACGTGTCGCTTCTGAAATAAAGATTTGTGCATTTTACGGCTAAAGGAAAAGTAAATAAAAAAAAATCACGGATATGAACTAGTTTAGAAATTTGATTTTCTAAAAGAATTCACCATAAAAAGTATGACAATCCATTGGAAATTCCAAGATATATATTTAATATATATATATATATATATATATATATATATATATATATATATATATATATATATTCCTATATTTATAGGACATTCTTCCTATATTTAAATATATTCCTATATTTATAGAACATTCTTGTTTGTCTACATTTAAAGTTTGTCATTCTTGTTACCTATATATATTATACGTATTTTTCGTTACCTACATATATTTGAATTCTTGTTGCCTACATTTAAAGGTCATTCTTGTTACCTACATATATAAGCCATTCTTGTTCCCAACATATATAAGCCATTCTTGTTCCCTACATACATTCATAGAGGTCAGACATGTTTCCTATATTTATAGAACGTTCTTTTATCCTACATTTAAAGGCCATTCTTGTTACCTACATATATAAGCTCTTCTTGTTCAACTACATTTCAGTGTTATTTTTGTTACCTAATATATACGCCATTATTGTGCCCGACATAAACAAGTCATTTTCCTACATTTATAGGACATTATTGTTTCCTATATATCTATATATAGGTCATTCTTGTTACCTACATACATTCAAATGGGTCATACTTGTTCCCTATATTTATAGGACACTCTTGTTGGCCTACATTTAATGGTTATTCTTGCTATATATGTACTATATATGTCATTCTTGTTATCTAAATATATACGCCATTCTTGTTTCCGACATATACAAGCCATTCTTGTTGGCTAAATATATAGGTCATTCTTGTTATCTAAATATATACGCCATTCTTGTTTCCGACATATACAAGCCATTCTTGTTTGCTATGTATATAGGTCATTCTTGTTATCTAAATATATACGCCATTCTTGTTTCCTATGTATATAGGTCATTCTTGTTATCTAAATATATACGCCATTCTTGTTTCCGACATATACAAGCCATTCTTGATTCCTATTTATATAGGTCATTCTTGTTATCTAAATATATACGCCATTCTTGTTTCCTATGTATATAGGTCATTCTTGTTATCTAAATATATACGCCATTCTTGTTTCCGACATATACAAGCCATTCTTGATTCCTATTTATATAGGTCATTCTTGTTATCTAAATATATACGCCATTCTTGTATCCTATGTATATAGGTCATTCTTGTTATCTAAATATATACGCCATTCTTGTTTCCGACATATGCAAGCCATTTATATTTCCTATATAAATATTCTTGTTATCTAAATATATACGCCATTCTTGTTTCCTATGTATATAGGTCATTCTTGTTATCTAAATAATAGGTTTCTTGTTACCGACATATACAAGCCATTCTTGTTTCCTATGTATATAGGTCATTCTTGTTATCTAAATATATACGCCATTCTTGTTTCCGACATATACAAGCCATTCTTGATTCCTATGTATATAGGTCATTCTTGTTATCTAAATATATACGCCATTCTTGTTTCCGACATATGCAAGCCATTCTTGTTTCCTATGTTGTTTCCGTTCAAAACTGTATATATATGTGCTGCATATATATGTATGTGTTTGGTACCGATCAAACAAAAATTGCGACCGCTAGAGCGGTAACAGACATATATATATATATATATATATATATATATATATATAGAAACAAACATATATATATATACCTATATATTTGTCTGTTACCGCTCTAGCGGTCGCAATTTTTGTTTGATCGGTACCAAACTCGATATTTAGTCGTTTTATGTAAAAAGAAAGATCAAGTTCGTTAACAGCTGAAATCGGACCAGTGGGAGGGGGGGGTTTAGAGGGGAGGATTTTCGAAAATTCGAATTATCTCCGTTACTATACTTACTCCAACATTTACATGACATTAACATATAATCACAAATTTAGAATTTTACATTTTAAAATCCTTTTTAATCCTTCTTAAATTAAATATTTTAAATTCTAGCTAAACCGTTTTACTGTACGTTTATGTGTGTATATGTGCGCGCGCGTGTGTGTGTGTGTGTGTGCGCGCCATAATTTTATTAGTCTTTACAGTCTTTGTTTTTGAATTTAATGTTTTGTTTTTGTTTATTTATTTTATTTGTTATTTTGTGTTTATTGTTGTTTTGTTATTTAATTGCGTTCTATTATTTAGTTGAGTTTTATTTAGTTATGTTTTGTTATATTGTTGCGTTCAGTTATTTAGTCGAGTTTTATTTAGTTGCGTTCCGTTATTTAGTTGTGTTTTGTTATATTGTTGCGTTCTGTTATTTAGTCGAGTTTTGTTATTTGTTTGCGTTCTTATTTTGTATTATTTAATTTTTTCTTGTTTCTCTTTCCATTTTGTATTTTGTTTATATAAATTGTTTTTTTTGAGCAATATCGCCTCGCTGCGAACGCTCCAAAATAAATAAAATATAAATATTGTTATATACATTTATTCTCTATCTTGAATATTAACCGATATATTTACATTTTTATGAAGTCTGGGGTCGGGTATAGTTCGGATTACGTCGGCCATTTCCGCCAGTACTCGGCTCAGGTGGAAGCTTCATCTAACCTTACCTGTCGTTTCTAACCATACCTTACCTTCTTTACTTTAGGAGATTTATGCAAATACGTTCTGTTCATCCGCCCCCCCCCTTCTTTAGTTCTTGGACTACTAAAATTTGAGTTATTAAAATATAAATTATTCTTACAATTCAGAAGCCGTTTCAGTTGGGAATTTATTTTAATTAACTGAAAGATATCTCATTACCGTTTGTATTTAATCACGGGGGTATTGTGTTACTTGTATGCAGATTTCCCTATTGTAAAACTTCACATGGGAAATCTGCTTAGTTTACGCAGCCCCTGCGTGACGGACTTTTTAACTTGAGGCTACATACCATGTTGCCATGGCTTATCTACAGAAGATAGACTATATCATTTGCTCCTCATCTTTCTCACAGTGCTCTGTTGTTAATCTGTAAATGCTTATTCTTACCACTAAGGGAGTTAACCCCACACCTGAACCAGCTATTAAAGCGACTAAATCGAACCTGAATTTCTTAGCAATAAGTCCGTTAAGTTATGACCGGCCCATTTATTCTTTTGCCATTTGATGTGTGTCATTAAAGCACTTTAGTTTGTTTGATGACGGAAGGAGATGTGGGACTCACTCTGATCTTTTTGGCTGTTTCAGAGCCTCTCCAATAAATTGAGGATACTTTAGAAATTTATTTCCGGCATTTTGATGATTTGTGGACGAATAAGAGCCACCCACTAAATTGATAAACAGTGAAGAAAGCGCCTTTCCCTTGCAAAAAGCCTTCTAAATATTTCAAGCAGCATCAGTGTAAAAGGCTTCTTGGTGTAGATGAAGAGGGAGGAGCCTGAAATAGAGACTCGAGTCCGATTTATTGTTGCTATTAAATGTAAATGAGTGTGTTGGTAGGCCTGATGAATTGGCGGGAGCCTTTCTTTTCCCGCCAATATATTCGCGTGTTTTAATTTGTAATATATTCTCTTTCATGTAGAAATTAATATAATTTTATTTGTTTTGGTTTTCATTCTGTTCATTTATTGTATTACAATACAGAAAACCTTCAGTCATTTTCATTCATTAAGGGCTTATAATCCACTAATGATGTCATATGCTGCTATAACATAATTTGTCTGCAGTATTTTATCAAAAAAAATCGTTTCTGGAAAATTTCACTAATAAACAAAAGGTATTACCAACTATTTTTCTGTTTAAAAAATTCAGTCCCGTAATTGCTACAAACATAAGCATATTTCCCAAGTACAGGACACATTGCAGACCTTACATTTCTTATCCAGCAGTTTTCCTGTAGTAAAAAGTCTACGTAAAAAGGAATTCATATTTAAGCTATGTTATTAATGCTCTGATGCTCTTAGTGAAACTTAGTAGATGTGAGGGTTTACAGAACGCAGAAAACAATGGTTAATATTCGAGTTTGAGAGAAAAAAAAAATGTATAGTTATAGACTACAATTATGGAAAATTGAACTTTCAATAAGAATGTTTTTTTTATTGTTTTTGTTTAATGGGCCTCATAAAAACGGATACCTTTCTAATTTCTTATTTTATCACCATAAAAAATTTGAACTGTGCTCATTTTCGCGTAAGTAGGCCCTACTTACATGTTACTTATTGGCCCAATAGAAATTTGGAGACATATTTTGAAGTTTTAGATAAATTTATTTTAGGAATTCGAACGACAAATATATCTATAAGTGATTCTTGGGGTCCTAGGGCTTGTAAGAATATTTTTATACCCTCGTAGATTACTATAAGAAATGTGTTTGTTTTTTTTTCTTCTCAATTTGATCTAAAATATGTTTTTTTTTGTCTCCACTTGAGAGATTATAAAACTAAAACCAAGTGTAGAGTATTACCAAAGTAAATTAAATTATTCTCTACTTGTTTTCCACTGCGTTGCAGTAGAACGTGATCATTAAGTTTATTTTTGTTACTAATCTGTTTGTGATTTATCAAAAGTAGGATATCAGTTATTTCTGAGGTAAGGCTATTTCTTATATTATTCATTGGGTTGTTTTTCTCATTTCTTTTATAATATACTATTTTGTTCTAATTTTAATTCTTAACTTGTTGTATTTTTTTCTTAATCAGCCAATTTTCTTCTTCTGGAATCTGGATTGGGTTACCCTGATAATATCGTTGAGTGAACTTAAAATAAGTTTTTCTAACATTTTACCGAATATGGGAAGGAGGCAAATTAACGATAACAATTTGCATCGATCACTTCATATTACCCAGGCTTTAAAATGGAACTCAGGTTCTTTCCAAAGGCTACGGAAGACATCTTCTTCCAAACATCGATTGAATATGCATGTAGCGGATCGAGTAAGCTCTGAGTTTGGAGTTTCTGGAGGCTCATTTGAGCCATTTCTCATAAATGTTTGGACGGATTTTTCATTTTGAAGGTAGTCATTTGGGAATGATTTCATCGATTGTGGCTTTTGCAGTCGCCTTATTACTGTTTGAAAGTGATATGGTGTAGTATAGGTTTTTCGCTGACTGGAAGTGTATAGTATTTCTATATGATTTTCCCCATGGCTTGTCTTGGCATTCCTTTTCTATGAATCGCTGCCAAGATTCCTTCTTTTCTTTTGTCACCGGTATTAAGTATTCCTTTGTTGGTAATATAATGCCTTAGGATGTTTATTTTCGTCGCCTTACTTTTGGTATTTCATTCTTAATTTATAAGTAGTTTTCTTCAATTCTGTCAAGTTTTCGTTCCACCAAGGTACTCCACCAGCTCTTTGCTTGGTAACAGGAAGACATTCCTTGCATGCAGCAATGATGTCATTTGAAAATTGTGAAACCTCGTAATCAATGTTTTCTGTATCGTACTCTCCTATGTGCCACGAAATGTTATTGATCCCAGTTTGCATGTTTTGTATCGAATTTCAATTTTTCTAAGTGATTGGAAATTTGTATAGTGTTTCTCTTTTTATTTTTATTTCGTTCTAATTGTAATTCCTCACTTGTCTTTTTTTTTCTTAATTAGCCCATTTTATTCTTCCGTGATTTTTTTTTCTTTTAAGTACATTTATGTCAGAGGAGAAGTCGTCATTAAATGTTGAACTGTCTTAATTAAATTTAAGACTTTTTTTTTCTGGGTTGGAATAAATAATAACGGTTCCCGTTTTTTTTATTTCTATCTGTATTATTTTACAAGGATAGTTATTTTTTTTATTGAATCTAAGTTGATTTTTATTGATGGAAGTACATTTTTCATAAATTTTGTCACGAGTACAACTTCAGCTCTTAATCCTTTGAAGGAAATCTGAAAGCAAAACAAAAAATGGATAGAGTATTTAACCAATTCCAATAACTATTTTCTCAACGTACATTGCGATGAAGGATTAATTCACATATTAATTATATTTTGTTCTTCTTAGTTAGTTTTCCTGGGCCCAAGATTCAAATATTCTTCATACTTTAGTGGCATGGATCACGAACCAAAACTCCTTTTTTCAATGTAGATTTTATTGAAATATTTCTTTAAATGTTTCGAGAGCTATGTATACTACCTATCAGAGGCCATTCCTATTAACATATTTCCTTTAAGGAAAATGAGGTATTGAGGTCGTACTCATGACCCGGTTTTTCCAAAATTTCCTCAAGAGCCCATCCAAAAAAATAACTATTCTTGTAAAATATTGGAGATAGAAATGAAAAAAAGAAAAAGTTATCATCCTTGTAAAATGTTTAATTTAATCGAGGTATTTTAAATTATTATGAAAACTTTTCTTCTGACCTAAATGTACTTAAAATGAAAAAAGGCATATTTCTCGGAAGAGGAAAACTGGCCGGTTAAGGAAACAAAAATAACAAGTGGGGAAGTAAAATTCGAACCAAATAAAAATAGAAAGAGAGAGATAATAAAAACAGCCTGATGAATAACTTCAGAAATAGCCTAACCTCAATAACATATTTCTTACTTTTGATAAATCACTAACCGACCTTTAACACAAATAAACATAATGATCACATTCTACTGGAAAGCAGTGAAAAACACTTAGAGGATAATTTTCTTTCCTTTGGCAATACTCTATACTTGTTTTTATTTGTATAATCTGTAAAATGGGGTCAAGTACCAAGTCGCAGAAAAACATATCTTAGATCAAATAGGGAAATAAATAATAACCTTTTTATAGCTATCTGTACAAAAATATTCTTACAAGCACTGTCACAACAAGATTCATATACAGATTTATTCACCGTTCGAATTACTAAAAAGACATTTATCTAAAACTTCATGCAATTTCCTATTAAAAGTCATCACTAACAACAATACTTAGACCATTGGCACATCAAATACATTTATTGTATATTATAAGGTCAGAAGACATATTTTAAAAATAGGAATCTCAAAAATAGCACTTTATTTACATCTCGGAATGTAACAGAGCATTCGTCCCCATGTTATAATTCGTATAGCTCAAACAGGGGTTTTTTGAGAGCTAATATAATTAACACTCCCCAATTGCATCCCTTAGTATCAAATTATTTTTTGTCTTTATATATATATATATATATATATAAAATATATATATATATATATATATATATATATATAGTTTTGAATGGAGTAAATTCTCGTAATCGTCTGGGGAGCATCGATGGTCATTTGAAGAAATTTTTCGAAAATTGCGTCGTGAGTACAATCTCAATAGATGTTTCTGCTTAAAGGAAATCTGCAAAAATGTCTTGCTTCCCTTATTCTCAAATTATTTTTTAATTCTAATAATGAATATTTCAAATTGGGGCTCAGGTGGACCGTGCGAGTTAGGGCGTTGGTCTTAAGCTCGCGTGGTAGACATAGAGTGGAGGGTTCGATTCCTGCTCTGGGCAGTAGACATTTATTTGGTGACGAACTCATTAAATAAACTCTTAGGCCCACCCTGGTTAGAAAAGAGTGGTAACCTGTAGATAATCTGTCCCGATTAACCATAATGCATAAAGTGGACGTTAATAATAATAAACAATAATAATATTTCAAATTAGGTATCATGAATAATACACATAGGTAAGTATTATTGAGTCTCTATTTTTGTAAAATATACCGTTAACAGATATATATATATATATATATATATATATATATATATAATTATACACAACACCAAACACACACACACCAACAACACACACCACACACACACACACACACACACACACACACACACACACACAGAACACACACACACCACACACACACACTCAACTCACACAAACACACTTTATAGCTATCTATATGGTTTACTGGCGCGCGCGCTCTGGCGAGTTTTCGGTCGTCTTATCTGGGGAGGATATGTGGTCATTTGAAGAAATATTCCGAAAATCCCACCATGAGTCCAACATCAATAACCCTTAAGGGAAATCAGCAAAAATGTGGAATATACATAAAGAAATTTTCAAAAGCGACTATTCCCAAAATCGTTGCCATATGGGCTTTAGGTCATATTAACCTTTTAGTTTCAACTAACAAAACAACTACAAAATCCCGTCGAAAAGTATATATACCCTGTAATTATGTAAACAAGTAGGAATAGCAAGTCTGTCACTTCTATGGGACATCATTTCCTTTAAGTTCAACCCTATTCATTTTATCGTTTAAACTAAATCTATCTTTCATGTAAACAGTAGAGTCAAAGATTCAAAATTCATTTCATATTCTTCATAGGAGAATTCATCATAGTGATGAAGAGATTTGTTATCTCTGGATAGTCCGCTCCAAAAAGCTGTTTGTTGTTGTATTTTTCTATGAAATAATTATTTCAGATTGGGTCAATAGTTAAGATGTACAAGGGTCACCAGTAAGGGTCAATTACCTGGTTTCCAGCCCAAATATTTGAGTCATGATTTGAAGTCAATTGGAGTTGTTATCTTGTTGACTGTTGTAAGAAAACCTGTCCGGAATGCTGAGCTATCTCCTTCTCCCTCTCTCAAATTTTACTGAACATTATATACGTGTATATATATAAATATATATTATTACGTGTTAATATATTATATATATATAATATATACTATATATATATGAGCACATAACAGAAAAATATAGAAGCCAGAATTTGTGAAGAGGTGAGGGAAGTTGGAGTGGAATTATAGAAAGGCTGCCAAGGGAATGTGGCATTGCTCCAGCTCAGGCGCGCTGCTCTATCATATAACTCTCTTCCTCTCTCATTTCTCTCTCAGGCTCTCTCTCTCATCACTCCGTCTCTACTCTCTCTCTCTCTCTTCTCTCTCTCTCTTCTCTCTCTCTGTTCTCTCTCTCTCTCTCTCCTCTCTCTCTCTCTCACTCCTCTCTCTCTCTCTCTCATCTCTCTCTCTCACCTACTCTCTCTCTCTCTCCTTAACTCTCTCTCTCTCTCTCTCTCTCCTCCCTCGCTCTCTCTCTCTCTCTCTCTCTCTCTCTCTCTCTCTCTCTCTCTCTCTCTCTCTCTCCCTCTCTCCCTCCCTCCCCCCCTCCCTCTCTCTCTCTCTCTCTCTCTCTCTCTCTCTCTCTCACTCTCTATTTTTATTCTTCTTTACCCCCGCTTTACCTGAAGGCTGCCCTTAATACAAGCGGTTTTTTAGAATAATTTCTTTTTTACAATTTTGAAAACCGAATTCTAATAAGTCACAGTAGCTCGACCTTATTACTGAGAGATCGAGCTGTGAGGTCATGCCCAAGTCCAATAAAATTTGGAGTGGTGAGCAAATATTTAAAACTCGGCAGAAGTCTTAGGGCGCCCGCAATTGGAATGCCGCTGTCTCTACGCTGGGGGACTCCAATAAAATCTTAAACTATACTTAATTTGCTATCTACATTAAATTGGCATGCTTAGTAAAATTTCAACTTACATTTATAACGTATTTTACCTGTTGCTTTTTTATTTCAAACAGTTCTGCAGCATATGATTTAAATGCGCAGAATATGTCTTCTGTTTCAACTAGTTTGTTCAGGGTAGAGGTAGGTCAATCAAGCAAGGAATATCCTACTGCTAATTTTCTTCTCTTGTTATAATAGAGATGACAATGAAATATAATATGCTAGACATTTTCCTCTTCACCGCATTCGCAATTTGGATCTGCTCTTCTCGTGATCCTGCAGAGGTAGTTATTCAGATCTCCATGTCCCGAAAGAAGTTCAGTTGATAATCAGTCAAAAGTCTGGTTTGAACCAACTGGCGCGCCAGTTATATATCTGTTACCGCTGTAGCAGCCGCAATTATTGTTTAACCGTTGCCAAACTCGATATTTAGTTGTTTCATGTAATAAGAAAGTTCGTTAACAGCTGAAATCGGGCCAGAGGGAGGGGAAAGGAGTTTAGAGGTAAAGAATTTCGAAAATTCGAAATATTTCTGTTCCTATACGTCGGAAAAAATTCTATAGAGATAATCTAATTGAAAATTAAATTTACTATTTTCCGTATAATGAGTATTTAATAGAAATATTTGGATTTTATAGTTTTACGTTTTCAGTAAACCCCCATTCCTACTAGTGTCGTATTAATAACAAGATGTTATATCATGAACAACTTCATTACATGTTTAAATACCAAATATTGTTTTCAACGAAGTTTTGTATGGGGGTGGTACAAGTAAGAATTCTTGGATTAGAGTTGTTTCTTGGGCTGCTTCCTTTGCTAACGTGTCAGCTTGTTCGTTTATAATATATCCTGAATGGGCTCTTATCCAGTCTATGTGTTGTGTAGACTTGAATGTATAATTAAAGACTTCTATCCATAGGCTTACTTTTATGGGATAAGTAGAGAAAATATTGTAGGTTGATGTCAACAAATGTAACATATTTTCTTAGTGTTCACAGCATCCTTTGTTTCTACAGATTAACTACTGTTGTCCAAATCTGCAAACTTCAAAAACCTTTGTCTCGTTTGACCTGGCAGAGCCAACTTAGGTGGTTTTAATCCTCGTTTCCTACCCCATTTCCTGTTGACATTTTGACGAGGGCTTTCCTGTCACAGGCACGCTCAGAGGAGATGCTCATTTTCCCCTTCCGGGTCCTTCGAAAAGATTGGGGCTTAAATGGTGATGTAGTAATTGAAGAAGGCACGTAAAAGCCGTATTTCGGAAATTTGTCTCATAATCATCTGTTTACTCATGTTAAACAAGTATTCTCTGAGGCCGGGCTATTGTCTTGTTTATCTAAAAATATCTACTATAAGTTATATATTTTTTTCATTATACTGCGTCAAAAAACATGTGTTTTCAATACTAGGTTTGAGTCCGTAAAATAGCTCTTTTCGGGACTAGTATGAAAAATCTTTTCGGTGCGCTAACCTTACCTGTTACTAATAAACATGTGTTTTGATGGATGAGCCAACAAAACTGGAAAATAATTCCTTTAATCATAAGTTAACTGTAATTCCCAAAAGCAATGCCAAACAAAGGTTTATACATAAATAAAATATCAAAATTGTTACTATAAATATTAATGTAAATCGGTAATTTTACTTCTATTTATGGGTTTAATAAACACATGTTCTTTCCAAATAAAATAATGTGTCGAATATTATTTAATTTCTTATATAAATACTTTTCTTCTATTATAGGTTAATAAACAGATGTTTTATTTCAAATAAAATAATGTGTCACTTTAATTTCTTAAATTGTATCTTTAAATTAATTAATGAAAAATAAAAGGGATTTAATGCACTCAAGTATGAGCAGTATAAAGAAAAGTATTTGTTTCATAACACGTACCAAAAGTGTCCTTTCCGGTACTCGGTCGGCAATTTCCAAGCTCGGCTTCGCCATCGCTCGTAAAACTAGACCTCGCACCGAAAAGATCCACTTTTGGTACTAGTGATGAAAATAACTATTTCCATGCAGATTCCGAGTTTTATTGCGACTTTTTTGTCGTTTATCCAATTTTTTGCAGATTTTTCTTAAGGTAAATCAGCTATTGAGGTTGTATTCATGACGCGTTTTACAAAACATTCTTCAAATGTCCATCAATCCTACCCAGGAGATGACGAAAAAAAAGATTCGTTCAAAACTATATATATGTGTGTGTGTGTGTGTGTGTGTGTGTGTGTGTGTGTGTGTGTGTGTGTGTCTGTCTTGTGGTTGCAATTTTTCTTTAATCGATTCCAAAATCGATATTTAGTCAAGTTCGTTAACGGTAGGAATCGGACAAGTGGCAGAAGGGATGGGATAAATGGGGAAAATTTCGAAAATTCTAAATATCTCCGTTATTATGAGTTGGACCAAAAAATTGAATAGAAATAATTTTATTGAAAATGTAATGTTCTATAAATGTTGTTATGGACATTTTTTAGTTTTCGGCCCCCAATAAACCCCCAGTTTTACTCATGTCATATTATCAATAAGCTGTTTTATTTTGAAGGCTAAATACAAAATATTGTTCTGATTGGACTTGAGATATATGCGAATGCGTAACGCACGTGGGAATTCTACGTAGCTAAGCTCCTGCGTACGGAATTTTTAGATTTAAGCCTTCAGTAAACCAGCACTTTTAAAGCATTGCGCTTTAAAAATAAGAGAATATATCATGACACGTTTTCTCCGATCATAAATATCAAATATTGTTTTCAACAATTATGTATTATGTGAGATGTGTTTATTTTTGGTAAAAGAATTGCTGTGACAAGATCAGTAGTGTGTTATTTCAATGTGTGTGTCAAGGACGAAAAATCTTGCATGATGACGTCACGCGACGTATTTGTTTGCATTTCACAGAGTAAATGTTCAATGAAAACAATATTTAGTATTTAAGCTTCAAAATGAGAAGTTCATAATACAGCAGCAGGTTTTTAATAATACATGAATAAGAGTGGGGATTCGCCTAAGGCTGAAAAATAAAAAATGAACACATCTCGGCTAAGAAAATTAAATTTGTAATGTGATTGGTTCTATTAAATATTTTTTGTTTCGGAACAAATGAAACATTTCGAAATAGAGGAGGTCTATGAAAAAAGTCCGTCACGCAGGGGCTGCGCAAACTAAGCAGATTTCCCACGTGAAGTAGAGAAATCTGCCTAATAAAAACTGTTGTAAGAAACCTCTAAACCTATTCACAAGGGACGAATAGTAACGAAAACGGCCTCTAGAGCTCACGGCGGAAAGTCCGAACATAAGACTGCTGCTGAGCACACGCAGAGTACAAATGCAAATATCTCAGTTAATATTCAAGATACAGAATAAATGTATAGAACAATATTTATAGTAAATTTAATTTGCAAGAAGATTGATTTTGTAATATTTTTCGATCCGACGTATAGTAACGGAGATATTTTGATTTGGGGGGGGGGGGGGGGGGGGGGGGGGGGGGGGGGGGGGGGGGGGGGGGGGGGTCGAATTTTCGAAAATCCTCTAGCCCTCTAAAAAACCCCCCAACCCCCCCTCCCACTGGTTCGATTTCAGCCGTTAACGAACTCGAACCTTTCATTTTTACATCAAAAACAACTAAATATCGAATTTGGTAACGACAAAACAAAAATTGGCGACCACTAAGGGTAACAGAAAACCTCCCCTCTAAACCCCCCCTCCCACTGGTTCGATTTCAGCCGTTAACGAACCTGATTCTACTAGGTAGGATCGATGGACATTTGTAGAAAAAGTCTCGATAATTCGTCATGAGTACAACCTCAATAGCTGATTTCCCTTGGGGGAAATCTGCTAAAAGTGCTTATGGCAGTATAAGCACTGAGATGACATTATTAAATTCCTTGTGGCCTCTTTTATTCCTGCACGAAATTTCGTGTTTATATCTCTTTAATTCACCCTTTACCGCCTGTTTGAATCAGTGGAGTGTAAATTGTGAGGTTGTATTTTGCTAGTTTTGTATGTTGCTGTTCTTTTTAAAAATGAGCAATTTGGAAGAAGTTATTAGTGATGAACGTATTTTCAAACTACGTAGAAAAAAAGGAAAAATGAATATCTACAAGATCGCAAAACCAATAAAAATATACGATATTCGGGTGAATAATTTTTTCACCAAAAGGTAGGATGGATAGGAAGAACTTTATCTCGATATTGAACTGTTAACAACTGTTGTGTAAACAACTCTGTTGAAATAAAGTTACTGCAAACGAGCAGAAGAATTTGTTTGATCATTTTTATGGTTGTGATAAATTACAAGACACACTTCTTGCGGGATACCTTCCTCTGTCTGTGTACCAGCACAAAAAACACAGAGATATACTGTGCAACTATTCAGAAAAATGTAGTGCAACTCCTATTAATGTTTGTCTGAAATATTTACTTTTAGTAACGTTTATTATACTTTACTATTTTATTAAAAAAAATAACTTTATAAATAAAAATGTTTTTTTTTTTTTTTTTTTATTTCTTATTCAATATTATCAGATCTTAGGTGCAATGTCTATGCGATAAGCGCGTATGAAAACATATCTATTTAAAATGGTTTTATTAAAAAAATGACTGCACACCATCGCCGGAAAAAGGGCGTATGTAAGGTAATATTTAAAAGGAGTTTATTTATTATTTTTAGCGAATATTTTTTGTTATTTCTGTATAAATAAGATTACCAAAAATTGAACTTAATTTCATTATGGAAGTTCAAGTAGCCCAAGTTTCAGGAGGGGGGGGGGGGAGAGAGAGAGAAGAGAGTGGAGAGAGGAGAGAGGCGCTTGAGAGGAGAGAGAGAGAGCGGGTGGAGAGGGAGAAGAGAGAGAGAGGCGGGACCCAGAGAGGCAGCACTGAGTAAGGAGAGATAGGAAGAGAGAGGAAGAGGCCGAGAGACGGGAGAGACGTAGGGAGAATGAGGGGGGGACGAGAGAGAAGACGGAGCAGGAGAGAGAGATGAGAGGGGAGAGGAGAGAGAGAGAGAGAGAGGAGAGAGAGAGAGAGAGGTGAGGGAGAGGAGGGAGGAGAGATGAGAGAGGAGATGAGAGATGTAGAGCTGTGGAGGAGAGAGGAGAGGGGAGGAGAGAGAGGAGAGAAGATGGATGAGGGAGAGAGAGATGAAGAGAGGGAGGGGGATGAGAGGGAGAGAGAGGAGAGAGAAGAGATGAGAGGAGAGTGAGGAGAGAGAGAGACAAGGAAGGAGAGTGGAGATGAGACGAGGAGGAGAGGTAGAGGGGAGAGGATTGGGATCAGAGAGAGGAGGGAGAGGAGATGAAGGGGAGGCAGAGGATGGGACGAGAGAGAGGAGAGGAGAGGAGAGAGAGGAGAGAGCGATAAGAGGAAAGGGAGGCGGAGAGAGAGACGAGAGAAAGAGGTGTGGGAGAGATGAGTGATCGAGAGTAGAGAGGAGAGGAGAGAGGACGAGGAGATGAGAGAGAGGAGAGAGATGATGAGGGTTTAGAGAGGAGAGAGAGACAACGAGGGGAGGAGAGAGAGGAGAAGGAGGGAGAGACGCACGGACGAGATCAAGTAGCCAAGTGAGAGAGACGAGAGAGAATGTAGAGAGAGTAGCAAGGAGGGAACGAGGAGAGCAAGAGAGAAGACGATGAGAGAAAGGAGAGACGAAGGGTGCATGGCAGAGAGAGAGAAGAGATGGAGAGGAGGAGAGAGAGAGGAGAACGAGCAGGAAGACGGAGAGAGAGGGACGAGAGAGGAAGAGAGAGGCGACGAGAGAGAGAAGAGACGGAGAGAGATGAGAGTAGGAGAGTTGATGAGGGAGGAGAGATGGAGAGAGGAGAAGAGAGAGAGGAGCCACGAGAACGAGAGAGAGAGAGAGAAGAGGGAGAGGAGAGGAGCGACGAGGCAGCAGTCCGCTAGCGAGAGGGAGAGAGAAGGAGACGAGAGGACGAGAAGGGAGAGAGAGAAGGGAGAGAAGGAGAGAGGAGAGAGGATGAGGTATCAGAGGAGGACCGGGAGGAGAGAGAGGGGGAGAGAGACGACTGAGGGGAGAGAGAGAGATGAGAGAGAGGATGGACGAAGTGGGGGGGAGAGATGAAGGACCGAGAGTTGAGAGACGTTGGCTGAGATGGGGGAGAGAATGAGAGAGACGGAGATGGTGTAAGACGTGATGAGATGTGTGCGGAGAGGACGGGTGTGAGTAGGGGAGAGAGAGAGAGAATAGAGAGGGGCGAGAGGGAAGCGGGGATGATGGGGGAGAGCGAGAGATGAGACGAGACGAGAAAATGAGGAGGTGAGAGGAGATAGGAGGGATGGAGAGAGAGGGATGAGAGTGGAGAGTATGAGAGATGGACGATGGATAGAGAGGTGGGGAATGGAGATCAATGATGAGAGAGAGTGCGATCTGTGAGAGAGGAGTGGAGAGAGAGATGAGAGAGAGAGAGAACCGGAGAGAGAGGAGAGGGAGAGGCGAGATGAGAGAGAGAGCAGAGAGAGAGGGAGGAGAGAGATGGAGAATGGATAGAGAGAGAGAAGAGAGAGAGAGAGAGGAGAGCAGAGTGAGAGAGAGAGAAGAAGAAGAGAAGGAGATGAGAGAGAGAGAGAGAGGAGAGAGAGAGAGGAGAGATGTGAGAGAGAGAGAGAAAAGAACATGAGAGAGAGAGAGGAGGAGAGAGAGATGAGAGAGAGAGAGAGAGAGGAGAGTTAGAGAAGAGAGGAGAGAGAGAGAGAGAGAGGGATGGATGAGAGAGAGAGAGAGATGAGAGAGAGTGAGAGAGAGAGAGAGGAGAGAGAGAGAGGAGAGATGAGGAGAGAGGAAGAGAGAGAGAGAGAGAGAGGAAGAGAAGAGTAGAGAGAGCCAGAAGTGGGGAGGGAGAGAGATGAGAGAGATTGAGAGAGTGAGAGGAGGAGAGGAGAGAGTGAGAGAGAGTAAGAGTAGAGGAGAAGAGGAGGAGGCGATGAGGAGAGAGGAGTGATGAGAGAAATTGTGTAGGATAAATCCAGTAGAGTGAGGTGGGCAGTGACAGTGATAGATGGAGAGGGACTGTAGGTACAACAGGTGTTCCCTGATCTGGCCCAGCTGGGGGAGCACAAGTCACTGCAAAAACCAACTCTCTCAGGAAATGCCCGTTTAGGAAAAGCTACGAGAGCACCTTGTTTCCTTCTAGTGCCTACCTAGAAACTAAATGCATGAACACTAATGTGACATGAGATAAGGCACGTGCACTAATTTCTTAATTTTAGAATAAGTTGGTTTAATCAGAGTCAAGAAGAAGTCTTGCCCTCTTACAAGTATATTAATATGCAAAGTACACTTTACGAGAACAAGTTTCATCATAAGCACAAACGACATTTGTCTGTTACCGCTCTAGCGATCGCAATTATTATTTAATCGTTACCAAACTCGATATTTAGTCGTTTTATGTAAAAAGAAAGGTCAAGTTCGTTAATAAACCCGGCTGAAATCTGACCAGTGAGGAGGGGAGGGGGGGTGGGGGGTGGGGGGGTTTTTTAGATGGCGAGGTTTTTTGGAAATTATTCGGCAAAAAATATCTCCGTTACCATACGTCTGGATCATATATCTTATATAACCAACCTTATTGCAAATTAAATTTACTATATTGTTCTATACATTTATTCTCTATCTTCAATATTAACCGAGATATTTGCATTTGCATTTGTATTGTGTATGTGGTCGGAAGGAGTCGGCTATGTTCGGGACATTCCGCCGAGAGCTAAGGCGGCCGTTTTCGTCACTAATCGTCCCTCGTGAATAGGTTTAGAGATTCATTACAACTACTGTTATTATTAGGCAGATTTCTCTATTGTAAAACTTCACGTGGGAAATCTGCTTATTTTACGCAGCCCCTGCGTGACGGACTTTTTATCTTCTCCCATGTCTTGTCACTTCCATCATCTCTCTCTCTCTCTCTCTCTCTCTCTCTCTCTCTATATATATATATATATATATATATATATATATATATATGTGTGTGTGTGTGTGTGTGTGTGTCTGTGTGAATCGTTCTGGGATAGAGATAGAGGGTAGGACATTGTGCTAAAGCGAGAGAGAGCCAGTCGTAATCCTAGGCCCTGTGTCAGCATTCCTTGTAACCTCTAAGGCAATTTTATGTCGTCCCTTTTTAGTATAGTACTGAAAGTAATATCTTTGTTACTGCATGTTATTTGTTTATTTCCTGTGTTTGGATTTTAGATTTTATTCCCATAAGATAACATATTTATTGGGAATTTGTACCAAATATTTTAATATATCCAGGCCAAATTTTTAAAAGAAATCAGTGCTCAAGTGACTGTTTAAAATACAAATATTTCCTCTAGTTCTTACTCATATGAGCCCAATTATGTCCCAGTCGATCCCCGCCGAATTTAAACTGGACATCATTCGAACCTTTGAGTTTTATTTATATAGTATGATAACAAAACAACAAATGTCAAGAGCTGTATAAAACAAATAAGGAAAACGTACAATTGAAGACAGAAAATTCCTGAAGCTGTCCTTCACTTGGCAAATTCGAATGACTGGTGAGCTTGCCGAATGTTTTTCTCAGTGAATAGACAGATTGCGAACCATCATTGTTCTGACAGGTAACTTTAAATTTTTCCTTTGTAAAAGAAATTCAATCGAAGTATATTTAATATTCGCCTTCGTCAATCTAAAACCGAATGGTGGGATGTAAAAGTCTATTCTTGTTACCTTATTTTGTGTCAAGTATAATAAAGTCTGTTCTACTACAGTCGATCTCGTCAAAGGAGCAATTTTCCTTCAATGTATTTAATATTATTCTTTTATAAATAATTCACATAATACAATTTGAAAGAAAATTATTATCAATAATACATCGTTACGACAGGTACACAGTATGTGAGGTTATTTTCCAGTTACAAAAACTTCGTATTAGTTAATTTCACTTCTAAAATCTCCTTCACTGAGGGACAACGTTAACATCAAGTATTTGCATTTTTCTCAAAACGTAAAAGTTCAATGAGAACAATATTTGGTATTTAGGCTTTAAATAAAGTGTTTTTTTTTTTAATATAACAGCTTATTTTTAATACAACGTGAACAGGAGTGAAGCCTAAAAATTAGAAAAATGCTAATATCTCAGTTAATAATCAAGGTAGTGGGAACACGTATCTAACAACATAAATGTTAAATAGAACATGACATGTTTGTGTGATAAATAGAACATTACATGTGCCTTTAAGATTGATTCTATACCATGTTTTGATCAGATGCATAATAACGGAGATAATAAGAATTTTCTAAATTCCTCCCCCAAGCCCCTCCCTCGCCGACCGGTTGGGTTTCAGCTCTTAAAGAACTTGATCTTTAGTTTTACATAAAACTCAGAAATATCGAGTTTAGTATAGATCACAAGAAAATTGCGACCTCTAGAGCGTTAATATATATATATATATATATATATATATATATATATATATATATATATATAATCGGTTGAATGCTTATTATAGCTAAAAATATTTATATTTTTAAGATTACATTTACTTTTTCTTTTTAAGATTAATAATCTTCTCTTTATATCTTTTTACTTTACTTGTAACGTTGTTATTGTTAATTCTTTATATATATATTTGTCATACTTTTAAATTATTTATGTATAAATAAATTACAACACACTACAAATGCATGTGATATGCTAACTGGCATGGGACATGCAGAAACTAATAGGGCCTTCTTATAGGGTTACTATAGGAAGGAAACAAATATATATATATATATATATACATATATACATATATATAAACCATGTTTTCGTCATCTCCTGATATGATCGATGGAGTTTGGAGAACTTTTTGAAAATCTCGCCATGAGTACTACTTCAATAGCTGATTTCCCTGCTAAAATGTCCAAATGAGGTTGTAGTCATGAAATGAAAAATATAAGACAGGCTTTGTCAAACGTATTAACCATACAAAACAAAATAATGCAATACCCCTTATTTTTTGTATTTGCATCTTTAATAGAGCTAATAATATACGAATTTATTAACGCTCTAGTGACTTGAATAGGTGCTGGTTAATTAGGAAAAAAGCATATATATGTTTTTAATTAATGAAATGGAGCTGTTATGAAAATTCTTCTAAATCACAAATTGGGTTAGTTTTGCCCTTTGAATGTTGGTGTAAATCGGGAGTCATGAGTTCGATTCTCTCCAGGACAATAGGAATTTATTAAATGACGAACTTATAAAATAAAATCCTTAGTCCCACCCTAGCTAAAAAAGGTGGTAGCATGTAGATACCCTGTATCATTTAGCCTTAGTAACACAAAGTGGAAGTTAATGAATAACATAAAAAAAAACAATTGTTGGTATATAATTACTTAAATTCATTTTTATTTTCATGAAATTAATTTCTATTGAGAATTATTAATTATTTGAAATACCGATTAGTAGAGTTTTTCTTACGTAAACCCCTCAACATTTGCTCACGTCACATTTGCAATAAGCCAATATATCATGAAGCGTCTTATTCCAAGCTTAAATACCAAATATTGTTATCTTTAGACCTTTATTATTTGAGATACAAGCAGATATGTACAAGAGGACTTCTTGGGTTAAGATTTAATATTTTAGCCTTGAAGATTTTTATTTGGTCAATACCATACATGATATTTAGCTGTTTTGTACAAAAATAAAGATCATATTCCTTAATGGCTGCAATCGGACCTGAAAGAAGAGCGTTTTAATTGTGGAAATAGAAAGACCAAAATATACACGTCATTACTCTTAGATCGAATAATGTTGAAAAACATAACTTGTTGCAAACTTTATCTTCAATAACTGTTGCTCTATACACGTTTTCTTGTAACTCCAATATTAACCGACTGATCTTTATTTTAGCAGATTTCCCTTAAAAGAATTGAGATATTGACGTTGTACTCATAACGCGATTTTCGAAATTTATCTTCAAATGTCCATCGATCCTACCCAGGAGATGACGAAAATGAGGTCCGTTCAAAAGGATTTTCGAAAATTCGAATTATCTCCGTTACCATACGTCGGATCGAAAAATTGCATAGAACCAATCATATTGCAAATTAAGTGTATTATAATCATTATTATATACATTTATTCACTATCTTGAATATTAACCAAGATATTTGAATTTTTCAGTTTTCAGCCTTTAGTAAACCGCCACTTCTACTCATTTTACATTAACAAGACTCTGCTACATAATAAATCATATTATCCAAAATTTAAATACCAAACATTCCATTGAAGAGACCTTTATTATACGAGATACATGGAAATATGTCCTGGTGACCCCCCCCCCGTCGTAATGTTTTGGACTACTAAGCTTTTATTAATTGAGATAACAATTATTCTGACTCATTATTAATTACAGTACTAGATAAAATAAATAGTTATCAATAAAATTAATATGTTTTATTCTGATATATTTCAGTAATTGTTTTTATTTCCGGTGTGAGGCGGGCAGACATGTTTACATTTCTAATTCTTCATGTCGGCAGTTCTTGGAATTGGCTGAAACATTTCTTGTTTCCGTATGTATCTATTCACGGTGGTGTTGAGTTACCAGTATGTATATTTATCTATTACTAAACTTCACGAGGGATATCTGCTTAGTTTACGCAGCCCCTGCGTGACGGACTTTTTTTGGTATCAGCCTTTAGTAATCCCTCTATTTTAGTCATAAAATAAGAATATTCGAAAATTGCTGAGCCACTGAAAAAAAACTCATACTTGGCTCCGATTTCAATTTGGTTTTACAGAGACTCCTTTCTCTGGGAGAAATTGAGAATAGATGGCGAGATGAGATTACGGCTGTGCCATTCCAGCAGGCCATTGCGAATCGAAATAGAACATTGAAAGATACTCAATTTTACATCCCCTGAAGAATAAAGTTTATTTTTGAAGATTGAAATTTATATGTCTAAAATTAGTTTGTCGAACAATGGCAACTCAGAATCAACCTTTCTTAATAAAAGTCCGTCACGCAGGGGATGCTAAGCAGATTTCCCGTGTGAAGTCTTACAATAGAGAAATCTCCTTACTGATAACATAACACCACCGTGAGTATATACAAACAGTAATGAGAATTCTTTCAGTTAATTTTAGTAAATTCCCAAAGGAAACGGCTCCTGAATTGTAAGAATAATTTATATTTTAATAACTCAAATTTTAGTAGTCCACGAACTAAAAACGGGGGGGGGGGCGGACGAACAGAACGTATTAGCATAAATCTCACAAAGTAAAAGCTGAAACGACAGGTAAGGTTAGAGGAAGCTTCCACCTGAGCCGAACAGTTACGGAAACCGAAATAATCCGAACAATACCCGACATGTCCACACACTTAATAAAAATGCAAATATCTCTGTTAATATTAAAAATGGAGAATAAATGTAAATACCACTAATTATAATAAATGTAATTTTCAATAAGATTGGTTCTATACATGTTTTCGATCCGATGCATAATAACGGAGATATTTCGAATGTTCGAAAATCACTCCTCAAAACCCCGCCTCCCACTGGTCCGATTTCAGCCATTAACGAACTTGATCTGGCATTTTACATAAAACGGCTAAATATCGAGTTTCGTAACGATCAAACAAAAATTGCGACCGCTAGAGCGTTAACAGACAAATATATATATATATATATATATATATATATATATATATATATACATACACATCTATATATATATATATATATATATATATATATATATATATATATATATAATTTTGAACGGACTAGGTAGGATCGATGGACATTTGAAGAAAAATTTTAAAAATTCCGTCATTAGTACGACCTCAATAGCTGATTTCCCTAGAGGATTTTGTTTAAATAATTCCGTCACTAAATTTATTCCATTGCTCCGGAATCGAACTCGGCACTGTACGTTTACTATGGTAAATTTTTAATGTTTAAATGATATTCGTATTGAAAATATATAGAACATTTTGGCGCTTCATGTATGATTTTTCTTTCTATATTTATTGGATCAATAGCTTTAAAGCAATATATAAATGGTCGGGAAGGCTCCATTAAGCTAATACATTAGGTAGAAGATACATGGAATATATATTGCTCAGAAATAGTTCAGGGAAGGAATAGAGCAGTATAAATAAGCTGGTTTATAGTCTTCAGTTCAATAAATGTGCTGTTGAATGAAGGAAAACGCATGGCTGGGGCTCATTGAAACCAAGAAATAGCTTCAATTCCAGGTCTATTCTTTGGCGCAATTCAACCCTCTCTCATTATATTAAGATTTAAATTTCAGATAAATTTCAAATAAATCGCGTTGAAAATCTGTATATGTACGTCGTGAAATTTGGATTTCCCACGAGCTGGTATAACAATCATGTGACGTCATCTCACCCACTTATTCTCTTGTGGGAGAGAGGGGGGTTGCTGAAGGTTGAAAACAAGAAGAACAACTGTAGAGCATAAATATCTTAACAAAATTGGTTGTATAACATATTGCTACACGACTCATAATAACGAAGATTTTATGAATTTTCAAAATTCCCAACTCTAATCCCCTCCCTGTTTCACCCCTGATTTAATACATTAACTAATATGATCTTAAGTGTGGAATGAAGCAGTTAAATATCGAGTATGGTATAGAAGAAATAAATATTTTTCTGTAATCGTTGAATAATGGTAACATTACTAAACTGAAATGAGTGAAGAAAGTAATCACTTTCTTCACAAGTGAAGAAAGTGAATTGCCTTCTTAATTAGTAATAAGTATAAATTAAAAAATAATTTGAAGTTGAAAATTAAATGCTTTTAAATGTTTCTTAACATTGTAAGAATTTATTTTAACAAAATAAATTGAAATGTGAATGAATTATTGGTGGAAATAATCAATATATTATAAAATTTAAATATAATAATAATTACCTTCCTTGTTTATAACCTGCACTTGTTTATAACTGCACTACTTCACAATCATCACTTGTTGTTTTATAACTATGCTTATAACCTTTCACATCCATGCTTATAACCTACCAACAACATATCATAATCTTCACAACATCCTAATTTTGTTCATATTCTGGTTAGATCTGATCATGTATTACACGATTACAGAAAAAAAATAATATTACACTCGTGACGAAAGTAGAATTTACAACTCTCGTGAAATTACCACACTCGCTTCGCTCGTGTGGGTAAACGTTTCACTCGAGTTGTAAAATGATCTACTTTCGTCACTTGTATAATAAATAACTTTTTTGCAACGGCAAAATCTTAATTGATGACGTATCTCACAAATTAAACGTTCAATGAAAAATATTTTTGGTATCTAAGCTTAGAAAAATATGGTTACTGATATAACTGCTTATTGCTAATATGACATGAGGCGGAATGAAGGGTATACAAAAGATTGAAAACTAAAAAATTGCAAAAATATAATGTTATATGAATGGTTATAAACATTTTTTCGATCCAACTGTTCAGATTTCAGCCATTAAAGACCTTGTTCTTTAGTTTTTTCATGAAACGCTTGTGTATAGAGTTTAGTAAAGATCAACCATGAATTGCAACCACTAGAGCGGTAACAGACATGGGACACACGGAGAGAGATTTTAATCACTACTTGAAATAAACCATGTATATTAAAGATGAAAGATGATATTGTTGCGAAAACTACGTACATGAAAAATTAAACAGAGTTAATCACATATCTAAGGTGTACAAAGAAGATGAAAGGAGCCGACCGATGGAAGACCGTTGGTGCAGGAAGTGTCTAGACTAAGCCGTCTAGCCCATTCTAGGTCTTCCTTTTGAAGTTATCCGCTCGACTATAAAAGCGGCCCAGCTCGTCCCGAGAGTTCAGTTTGTTCTCAGCTCTTATCAAGTGAATCAAAATCACAATAGTGCGTTTTGTACAGCTTTAGTGAACAGTTGCAACGCGGTAAAGTGTTTTATGTGAAGAACAGTGTTGTGTTGTAATTCTGTAGAGAACAGTGTAGTGCCGTGTTTAAATAAAGGACAGTGCAGTGCCGTGTTTTTGTGAACTTCAGTCATCTTGAGTGAGTTATTGGACTGTGCAATAATAAGACCAGTGAAGCAATCAGTGCATACTCTCAATAGTAGTTAAGAATAATTAACCAAGTGTGTTAGTGACTCTAAAGTTTGTGTGTTTAATTTTTGCAATCCAAAAGAACTCTAATAAACATCGTTTGTTATTCTTCTAATAAACGCAACAATATGGATTTATTGATGGTGGAAAATAAGACAGAAGAATAGAGTTATTGGAGTGTATTTTATATAAATTAAAGCAAGCTCGATTAAATCAGGAATGCAGTATATCAGTTTCCTTTCCAGCCATGTTGACAACAATGCAATATGAATTCAGCTGTCCTACTAATGTAACAAATCATAAAACGAATAAATAAATCAGATACCACTTTAGAACATATCAAATTCATGAAAGGGTGGAAGAAATGGCATGATTTCACGGCTGTGAAACACTAAAGGATGCAATGTCTTTTTCATGTTCACGGTCGTTTCCTTTATATCCCGTAGCTGGAAGCCGTCAGTCTAGACTGCTGACATATGACGTATAAAGTATGTAGTGGGGGGGGGGCGACGCGCTCAACCGGCGACAAATGGCGAATCAATATTCTTTCAGACAAGGAAATGGAGTATAGGTAGGTGGAAGGGGACGGAGTGTGAAAAGGAGGGTATGTTAAATATAATATGGCGAGGGTTGGCAGCCCTGGCCGAATTGGCGCGAGTCGGAGGAAACAGGCGGGAACCAGAGGAAATTGCTCCAGCAGCTGGCTGAAAGAACTGCTCGCCATCGATCTAGAGACAACCTCTTCACATTCTCAATCCTATATAAGGCCGGCTCTCTATCAAATTACAATTCGGAGGAGTTTGGGGAAGATGTTATTCGAAAGAAACTCCATCAGCATAACAACATTTCAATAGCTATTCAAAATTGGCCAATTTGAGCGAGAGATGATCATTTCTTTTATTGTTTGAAATTAAAGAGACAACGGTTATTAAATTAACTTCTAAGCGTTTTCTAGTCCTAGTCAATTATTCATACGCAAGGTAATTGGAGATCTTTGAAATAATTAATTTATTATAATAATTTTCCTAGAATTTAGAATCATTTAGAACATATGTAAGCAACCACCGGCCCGCGGTGAGGATTGATCCGGCCCGCGAGACATTTTGAAAAACCCAACTAAACAAAAATATTACACTACTTACACCAAATGAAAAAGATGAGGAGAAATTTGTGCGTTTGGCGGAACTTATAATTGGGAACAGTTCTTTCCATTAAGGAAAGTTAATAAATCAAAATATCGTACAAGGCTGACTGACGATAATTTGGAAAATTCTTTTCAACATCAATGGATTAGTTCCCAAATTCATGCTCAAGTGTCTCATTGATTTCGGTCTCGCTAT
>CM032228.1:239465000-239650000 GCA_019009955.1 Riptortus pedestris
AATATACAATTATCTTGAGAGTTTCCCTCCTCTTGATATATCATTGTTGTTGACTCGTCTCTAATAGAATAAAGTCCGTCACGCAGGGGCTGCGTAAACTAAGCAGATTTCCCTTGTGAAGTTTTACAATAGAGAAATCTGCATACTGGTAACACAATACCACGGTGATTATATATAGAGAAATCTTTCATTTAATTAAAATAAATACCCAACTGAAACGGCTTCTTAATTGTAATAATAATTTATATTTTAATAACTCAAATTTCAGTAGTCCAAGAACTAAAGAAGGGGGGGGGCGGATGAACAAAACGTATTTGCATAAATCTCACAAAGTAAGGAAGGTAAGGTAAGGTTAAAAACGCCAGGTTAGAAGAAGCTCCGCCTGAGCCGAGAAATGACGAAGATGGCCGACATAATCCGAACTATACCCCAACACATACTTCTTAAAAATGCAAATATCTCGGTTAATATTAAAGATAGAGAATAAATGTATATAACAATATTTATAGTAAATTTAATTTGCAATAACATTGATTCTATACAATTTTTCGATCCGATGCATAATAACCGAGATATTTTGAATGTTCGAAAATCCCACCCCTCTGGTCCGATTTCAGCCATTAACGAACTTGATCTGTCTTTTTACATAAAACGGTTAAATATCGAGTTTCGTAACGATAAAACAAAAATTGCGACCGCTAGAGCGTTAACAGACAAATATATATATATATATATATAGATATATATATATATATATATATATATATATATATATATACAGTTTTGAACGAACCACATGATCGTCATCTCCTAGGTAGGACCGATGGACATTTGAAGAAAAATTTTCGAAAATCGCGTCATGAGTACGACCTCAATAGCTGACTTCCCTTAAGCGAAATCTGCTAAAAACTGTTCTGTACTTACACCAGGAGGCGCTAGTTCCAAGAACTTCTTGTTTGAATGATTTTATTTTTATTTACTGAATGGATTTCCAATATATATAACAAATCGCAATAGTACTTCAACGGTATATGTTTGAAAACTTCAAGGAGTGTTTTATTAATAGAAATAATAATTTTCAGGGAATCTGAGAACAAGGAACTCTATCACATCATGAAGAACATGAGATTCAAGCATAATTCCTAAGTACTGTGTTGTAAAAAATCTGGTAAACCTCAAGTAAAAGAAAATGACGAATTGTCAAAGAAGTTTCCAATTATCTTTCATGGGCTAAGGTAGTATTAGAGCTAGAGTGAAATGATTAGAAATACCAATAGAAGAGCATTCTTTTTAAACTAGATTGTCCATACTACGTTTTTGGCAGAATACATTTAGAGGAATTCAGGCTATCGTGACCGTACCCATTACGCAATTTTCGAAAAATATCCTGAAATGTCCATAGGCCTTACCCAGAAGATGTGGAAAATGATGTCCGTTCAAAACTCGTTTTATGTAAAAGTAAAGATGTTCGTTAATGATTGATCTGACGAGAGGGAGGGGGAGTTTATAGAGGGAAATATCGAAAATTCTTTATATTTTGGTCTTAATTTTTGATTACTAATTATCAAACTGGATATTTAATCGGGCTGGGATGAGGAGGGGTTTGGGGATTTTCGAAATATCTCCGTAATTAAAAGTCGAATAGAAAAATTGTATAGTACAAAACGGATTGCAAATTTAAAGCTCTATAAATGTTGCAAGATACATTTTTTCACTATCGTGATTATTAACAAAGATATTTGCATTTTTTAGTATTCGGCCATCACTAAACCCCCCACTCCTACTCATGTCATAATAACTGTAATCTGTTATATTATGAAGGACTTTGTTTGAAACTATATACTAAATAATGTTCTCATTGAACGTTTACGTCTTGAGATAAATGCAAATACGTGACGCACCTGGGAAATCTGCTCAGTCCCTGCTTGACGGACTTTTTTCCATCCAACGTAAAATTAAAAATATATTTAAGATTTTCTTGCAGTACCTCTGTTTTCTAACCTCCTTGCCGTAAATCGCAACGGGGATGGGGACCCCCCCCCCCCCCCCCCCCCCCCCCCCCCCCCCCCCAACACACACATGGGGGGCCGGGGGGGGGGGCGGCCTTGACTACTCTTGCTCCAAGTTGGATATTCATCGTTTCATGGGTTCTGAGTTTATTTGGTAGGACAGAATTTTCCTCGAGAAGCTATTATTCTTGGAGGGGAGAGGGCTAGAATATATTCTTCTTCTAGAATAGAATCTATTCTGTCTTAATGACCACTTCCCCTCAAAAAAATATTTGATGCAAAAATTTGGGATACTGGACTAGCCGATTGGTACAACCATACCCCCTCTGAAACCTTGCCCTCCTGAAGGGACATTTTCTGATTATCGCCAATAGCTGATTTCTAAAAAAAATTGCTTCATAAACATTAGTAATTTCGGCATTAAAATTGTGGAGAATGCCAAAGCGTTTATATTGGACAAAAGGGCCGAAACATTATATATATGTTTTGCTTGTAATTTGAATTTTTCAACACTAAAATTGCATCAGGATTCCAACTACCAAGACTTTCTGCTTAACTATAAGAAGGGCACAAAGCTAAATTTGTTAGAACGCGTCGAAATAGGATAGGACAAAAACCAGCTTAAAATCCACTTTAATATACAAACCATTTTGTTCGTCTCCAGGGAAGGGTCGGTAGACATTTGACGTCATCTTTCAAAATTGTGTTTCTAGTTTAATTTGTTTCAATGGCAGTCTTGTATAAAATTAAGACCCTTAATCATGAGGAAACCAATTCTATAATGAGAGAAATGTAGTAGGTTAACTACTTGTCACCGCTGGAGTTATGGTGCACTCGTAAACCAGAATGAGTTCACAGCGACGAAGTTTGATGCAGTGTACAACATTCTTCTACGACGAAAGGGTTCAAAAACTTTCTGATTTTTTTGGGGGGCCTTCCCCATGGGGGGATTGCCTTCAGTAATCCTCACTACCACTCATGGTGATTTCCTTTAAGCTATTATAACGCTAACTCTCTCATGCCCAGCGTAAAGGCATTTCAACGGGCGTGTTATATATTACAGATTAATAATAATAATATAAAGGAGAACTCACTCTCAGTTGACACCATCAACCATGCAAAAAAACTGGCATTTTAGCAATGGGCATGGCAATGGCGTGTTGACTGACAATAAGCTCCGCACTGTAAAAAGTAGTGCGAACCCCTGGGATACTTCAAGAAACACTAAAAGGAACGTTGAAGAATGAATGTGCCGCCTTAGAATTGGCCACACACCAGCACCCGATGAAAAGGGAAGAACATCCAACCTGTATTGCTAGTGGATTAGGACTAACAGTTACTCACTTACTTACAGAGTGTAGAAGCTGAACAAAGTAATTCGAGGCTTCTTTTAATGGGAGATATGCCAGCGAATAATAACTGGGGTGTGAGTGGACTGTATAAAGAAAAACTGAAATATAATTAATGGATGGAAATTTCAATGATTAAAACTAATGTTGCCTGAAGGTCCATGGTGAATATAAGTATATATGAGACTACGCTGCAATTCGTCAAAGTGCACTTGGCATCATGGCCAAAGATGGCTGGATTTGATGGTTGTTTCTACTTTAGTTGAGGTTATATTTGTCATTAAATGAGGTACCTCATTGCTTGCCGCTCCCAGCTGTGCTCTCCTTCTGCCTATACGAGTACTCAGCTACTTTCCTGGATTTATACTTCATGGCGAGCATTATCTTCCTTTTATGCAACGAGAACTGTTGGTGGGCCTTATGACCTTGTCGCCATTTTCTCCAGACTGTCATTTTTTTTCTTCTACTATGTGGCCATGGCTACCTAGTCATCGGGGCACGGGTTGCTAGGCAACAGCGTGGACAGCTAGCTTGGCAAGAAATTTGACGTCAATTTTTTCTATGAGCATAAATGCCGTAAACAGGAGGTATGAGGACATCAGAAAGTCCCTTGGTATATCAGAAGTACCGTTTGAAATACTAGGGGATGATAGCGACTCTATAAAAAAACTTTTGTAATTTTTAATAATTACTGGTCTGAATAAAGAAATATAATGTAGGGCTTCAACATATGGGCCCACAAGTCAGTAACATAAGTATTTATATATCAAATTAATTATAGAAAAGTGCTTCTGTGTTGTTATTTGTCACGGGATCAGGGATAGAGAAAAATAGGAGAGATCCAACATAGGCGAGGATGGCGGAGGGCTGAGAAGTGGATGGTTTATCTGAAGAAAGGGACTATTGAACAAAAGGAAGGATTAGGAAAATGTAATTTTGACCACTTAGGCACAAATAACTTCCAGAGTTCGGTGCCTAATTAAAACAAAATAAATAAATAACCTGGCTTGAAGACTAGGCATAAAATTAAATAACAGAAATGAAATTTAAGATTGTTATTTCGTAGCATGAAACGGCAAAGGGAGTCTTTTCTTGTATTTGTATTTTCACCTCAAAAGCGGAGAGTTTATTAAATTATTTTTAGTTGTCTTCATTCGTTTACCTTATAAAAGGCATTCGGTTAGAGAAATGAACAGGACACAAAGAGAATGGAGACGAGAGGGAAAAACATTCAAAAGGCCATAAAAAAAAATTATAAAGAACTAAAGTGAGTGGAAAACATTAAAGCAAGTTACAACAAGTTCACTTTCAGTTTAGCCTTGGCAGGGTAATTAACTCTGGTTCGTTGTCAAACATAGAAGCAAATACAAAGGAATGTTTGAGCCAACTGTGTCGGCCATGTCCCTCGCACAAGAATTGGATTGAAAATAGGGCTCCCAACATTCCCTTTTTTTTCTTCCGCGCAATTTCTTAAACTAACGTGATATTTTTATCGTCATATCTACCTTTAAGAGCCCTCTTTACTGACTGATAATTGAGGCAAGCAATTTCGATGTGAGTTCAGAAATACGAAAAAAATGGTCAAACTTTGGATATTCATAAATGGAAATAACGTTTTAGGAATGATGCCATTATTCTTTTGCAATTAATTAGTTCTTTCCATTTTCCTGACAAAGCCAATATTAATAAAGATATTGACAAATATATGTTTTCGTGTCAAGGTGAAACCCTCTCCTAGTTAAAAGTCCGGACTCTCATATCAGCCTTTGTTGTATCTTGGAATAGTTGACTCACAAATATAAAAGGCCATGGGAATTTTCTTATTCGCCTTTGAGTGATTGAGTAACAAATGCGGCGGACAGACAGTCAAGGTTTTAAATTTTGCTGCAATTGTTCTTAGAATGGCGAAATAAATGAAAACAATTCTATACTCCTTCAATAGTAATAATAGAAAATCAAACAAGCCTTTGAATTATATATATATTGTTGCGAAAATTAAATACATGAATAATCCTTCAGAGAGGGAGAGTTGCGTATTTGGAAAGTGCGACGTAGATCAAAGAAGCCGACAGAACGTTCTAGCTCCTCATAGACTAGTCCAGCCCAGCGATGAAGGAACCAGACAATTCCCCTTTGATGTATGCCGACAACCTATATAAAGAAGGGCCAGACGCGTGCGAGTCAGTTTTATGCTCAGCGATCTTGATGGTCACATCGGTGTTACAGTGCGACTTAGTGCAGTGTGGTAATGTGTTTTTATGAGAAGAACAATGTTGTGCCGTCACTGTAAGTAACAGTTTAGTGCCGTGTTTAAGACAGTGCAGTGCCGCGAAGTAAAGGACAGTGCAGTGCCGTCTTGTTGTGAATTTCAGTGACCGTGAGTGAATTATTGGACTGTGTAATCTGAAGAACAGTGACGCTATCAGTGTATACTGTGAGTAGTAATTAAGAATAATTACCAAGTTTATTGTGCATTGTGAAATAAATTGTGCAGTGATAAAAATGTAAACTCGATATTTAATTTTAATCCAAAAGAACTCTTTTAAAAACGTTTATTACTGGTTTTGGTAATAAAACGTAATATAAATAATATATATATATATATATATATAAATATATTTTGTGCAGTGATAAAAACTGTGAAACTTGCGATTATTTAATTTTGCAATCCAAAAGAACTCTTATTTAACATGATGACATGTGTGATGCAATTTTATGTTTCAATTACTGGGAAAAGACCGATTGCGTAATGCTTTATTAATGCGTAAGGTCTTATAAGGCATTACTACCGGTACTAACAAACAAAACGTGAATGTTCTTCTTTGTTATGTCTGTTAGCAGCACCTGGTGATGGCACGTTAGCGCCGAAAGGTTAGTGCTTTAATAAAGACATTGGTGTGAACGCTTCCAGTTATTAATACCTGTTTGGCAGATCTGCACTTCCACATCCGGCAACATTCGAATTATGAATAATTTTAAGTTGAAAACGTATATATACTAACTTATTTCCTTAAAAGTTTCAAAGGAGTCCAGCAATAGAAAAATCTACTTACAGGCACATATATATGTCCGTCACGCAGGTGCTGCATAATGAAAGCATTTGCCACGTGGTGGTGTGACACAACATAAAATAATGAAACAGAACATAAAAAGCCAATCACGCAGGGGTTGCATAAATTGAGCAGATTTCCCACAGAAAGGTTAACAACAGATGATTCTACATACTGATAACACCACCGTGAATGTCAAAGGAATAAATGAAAACGGTAATAAGAAATCATTCAGTAAATTTTGGTAACTATTATGCGAAAAGTCTAATCAGATTTCCCACGTGCGTCAAGTATGTGGATTTATCTCAAAATGTAAACGTTCAAAGAAAACAATAATTGTTATTTAGGCTTCATATAAAGTGCTTCATGATATAAAAGATTGCCATTAATATGACATGAGTAGAAATGGGAGTTTACTGAAGGTTGAAAACTAAACAATATCCCAATATCTCGGATAATAATCAAGATAGAGAAAAAAAAATATCTAGCCTCATTTGTAGAACATTTAATTTACAGTACGATTTGTCCTATACACTTTTTCGATCCGACGTGCGAGATATTTTGAAATTTCAAAACTCTCTTCTCTAAACCCCCCTCCCTCCACGAAGTCCGATTTCAGCCGTTAACGAACTTGATCGTTATTTTTACCTAAAACGTTTAAATACAGGGTTTGTAACAATATAACATTAAATTACGACTGCTAGTGCGTTAACACAAACGAAAATCCAGAGATCCATTCAATGTTATATGTCATTTTCGTCATCTCCTTGTGGTTGGATCCATGGCCATTAGACGAAACTTTTCGGAAATCTCGTCATGAGTACAACCCTTATTAAGGGGAATCTACTAAAATGACATTGAATCCAGCCTGACCTCCATTCCCACCCCGCCAGGATTCGGAGAATATTCCAAAAGCCGAGACGAACAGCTAGAGTCAGCTATCACGCTAGTCTGATCGATCTGGTATTCTTAGAAAGCCTTCACGCAGAAGTATTGGCTGCACGAAACCTATTAGCGCTGCCTTCATGTACCCTTGGCGGCTTATCTCAAACAGAGACCATTAAATGTCAAACTTTGACAGTGAACTGCCACTCCTGAAGGTACGTCAAGAGTAATAAAATGATGAATATGCAATCCAATCCCTAATTGAAGCATCTCAGAATTTCTATTAGATAATTCCATTAAATAGACAGATTTGCTATAAATAAATAAACGAACACCACTGACTCCTTTATATTTTGATGTAATCAAAAGTCCGTCACGCAGGGGCTGCGTAAACTAAGCAGATTTCCCACGTGAAGTTATACAATAGAGAAATCTCCATAGCAGAGCCAAACGGTTACGGCAAAGGGCGGAACTAGCTTTTCGCGGGAAATTCAAAAATCCGTTATCGGCCCAAATTTCATAAAAATGCAAATATCTCGGTTAATATTCAAGATAGGGAATAAATGTATATAACAATATTTATAGTAAATTTAATTTGCAATAAGATTTATTCTATACCATTTTTCGATCCGACGCATAATAACGGAGATATTTTGAATTTTTAAAAAATCCCCCCTTTAAACCCCCCCCTCCCACTGGTCCGATTTCAGCCATTAACGAACTTGATCTTCCTTTTTACATAAAACGATTAAATTCCGAGTTTGGTAACGATCAAACAAAAATTGCGACCGCTAGAGCGTTAACAGACAAATATATATATATATATATATATATATATATATATATATATATATATATATATATATATATAGATATATATATAATTTTGAACGGACCTCATTTTCGTCATCTCCTGGGTAGGATCGATGGACATTTGAAGAAATTTTTCGAAACTCGCATCATGAGTACGACCTCAATAGCTGATTCCCCTTAAGGGAAATCTGCTAAAATGGAATACAATATCATAGTCATCGAAAAAGGTCCGTCACGCAGGGGCTGCGTAAACTAAGCATTTTCTAACATGTTGGAATGAAACACTACTGCTCTCATTTCCCGAAAAAATAAATGAATCTCACATAATAAAGGTCCGTGGAAAAGAATTTTTGGTATTTATGTTTAGGATAAGACGTTTCATGATATATTCTCTTATTTTTAAAGTGCTGAAGGCTGAAATATAAATATATAAATGCCAATAGCTTGTTTAATATTGAAGATTGAGATGTACGTATGTAACAACATTTAAAGAACATTATGTTTGCAATAATATTGGTTCCATACAATTTTTTGATGTGACTCTTAATAAGGGAGAAATTATTTAAATCCTCTTTCCCCCTCCTAGTTGTTCGACCTTAAGCAATTAAAGTACTTGAATCATTATTATTACATAAAACGTTTAAAATAACGCAGTTCCGTAACAATAAAACAAAATTTACGACAACTAGAAAGTTTTATATATATATATATATATATATATATATATATATATATATATATATATATAACTTTCTAGTTGTAAATTTTGTTTTATATATGTACTTTTAAACGGACCTCATTTTCGTCATCTTTAGGGTAGGATCGATGAATATTTGAGGAAATATTTTGAAAATCGTGTCTCATGTAAAACTCCAATTTAATACAAAAGTTCGTCCCGCAGGTGATACGTAGACTTTTTAATTTCTCATTCACTACAGTGCTGATGATGTCATCAAATACTGTTTCCTATTTCACCATTGATACAAAGCATATGTAACCCCTCCATCTTTAAACTTAAAATTACCGGCTTTATAATACTTCATTAATTTCGAACAACAATGTAAAAACGAGTACGTCCAGGAAAATTAAAGTTATTTTTAATGCTTTACCTGAACAGACGTGATGGACAAAGGATAGCATTACCTGAAAAATAAAAACATACGATTATTGACAGAAAGTATTTCTGAAAAATATACTATAGCACATAACAAATGTATTTTTTATAAGTATCAGAAAAAAATAAATGTAATAAGAATAAAACATGAATAGATGACTCACTCCAGAAAAAATGTTTGTAGTTGACTCAGTGTAAATTATAACAGAATATTTTCTTTTATAAATAGAATACAACAGCCATAAGTTCTCTCCCTGGGGAATCTCTCTCACCCCTCTGGTCCGATATCATACATTAACTTCATCTTTAGTTTTAAGGGGAACCTGATAAAGAACTTTGACTATTACCCCTATTGATAACGAAATATATGATTCTCTAATACAGAATCTTAGACAAATAACTTCGTAGTAAACGAAGAAAATAGAATAACAAAATATTGCCCTTTTTAACGTGAATGGACTAATTTATATTCGTTCATTGCACTGTCATCTAAGACTTCCCAGCTGAGCTGATGGTGATTCTTCTCCATACCGGCTTTATGGTTCAGAGGTCTTCTAGTCATGCTTCATTCCGCTAGTTTTCGGTAGCTCTACGGTTTTCTTCTTCATTTAGATCACGAACTGCGGCCCATCCGGTTATTGGCGATGTATACCCAGGAGAATTTAGCCGTAGGGTGACCGAGGACTAGCATAATGCAAAGCGACGGCAAGACCGCTAATGTAGAAAGTCGGTTTGGAGAAGAAGAATTCACAGTTGATTTGAAAATAAGTCATTAGTTGTTTTTTTATTGTTATATTTATTGGGTGCGTGTCCACGTATATTGTTTTGTTCCTAATTTACACATACACACATATATTTATTCAAATTCATACATATTTGTTTCGTCAGGCTATTAGGACTTAATTTTTGTTTAATACTTAGCAAACACAATATTTAATCTACTCATTCTTGTAAGACTAGTTTTGAAGTTCGTTGACAGCCTTCTTACAAGGAAGGCTTAGAAGTAATCAAATCATCGACAGAATTTCTGATGGAATCATTGTTCCCCAAGATTTCTCCCAAAGAGTTTTACCCTCATTTTGTCCATGGCAATGCAAGACGTATATTTTCACTTTCAACATGTATATCGTTCATGTTAAATTTCATATGAGTTTTTATATTGGCAAAATCCACATATCCATTTTTCCTGTGGGTTTGGAGTCCAATTTTAGCTCCCAGAAAGCAGTCTAAATCCTGTCTTACCAAACATTGTTTTGGCAACCATACTTTTATATACACTTCTCAGTTAAAGTAATTCTTTTCTTCCGGAAGGCTGGGGGATCTTCTTATATAATTCAAGTATACCACGATTGTTGTTCGGGGTTCGAAGACTCGTCCCATGGTTTTGAGGTAGGGAGATGATTTGTAAGTTGAGTTGACTGTATTAGGTATTGGAATGTAAACTGCGGCTGTATAGTAGGACTTGATTTATTGAATTATTACCTTTGGACGGGAATGACCCGTTGCGGCGACATATGTAGGTTAATGGTCAAGACTTGATTTGATAATTTGACTGGTTGCATGTTGATGATGATTGATGTATGTGGTGGTTATGCTTTCCTGTAGCAGTTCAACCATGGTTGCGAGGGACATCAAATGTGGGAGGCCGGTCGAAGATTGCCTTGGGACGGGAATGACCCGTTGCGGCGACATATGTAGGTTAATGGTCAAGACTTGATTTGATAATATGACTGGTTGCATGTTGATGATGATGAATGTATGTGGTGGTTATGCTTTCCTGTAGCAGTTCAACCATGGTTGCGAGGGACATCAAATGTGGGAGGCCGGTCGAAGATTGCCTTGGGACGGGAATGACCCGTTGCGGCGACATATGTAGTTAATGGTCAAGACTTGATTTGATAATTAGACTGGTTGCATGTTGATGAGGATGAATGTATGTGGTGGTTATGCTTTCCTGTAGCAGTTCAACCATGGTTGCGAGGGACATCAAATGTGGGAGGCCGGTTCAAGATTGCCTTGGGACGGGAATGACCCGTTGCGGCGACATATGTAGGTTAATGGTCAAGACTTGATTTGATAATTTGACTGGTTGCATGTTGATGATGATGGATGGGTGTGGTGGTTATGCTTTCCTGTAGCAGTTCAACCATGGTTGCGAGGGACATCAAATGTGGGAGGCCGGTTCAAGATTGCCTTGGGACGGGCGTGACCCGTTGCGGCGACATTGTAAGGTTAATGGTCAAGACTTGATTTGATAATTTGACTGGTTGCATGTTGATGATGATGAATGTATGTGGTGGTTATGCTTTCCTGTAGCAGTTTAACCATGGTTGCGAGGGACATCAAATGTGGGAGGCCGGTTCAAGATTGCCTTGGGACGGGAATGACCCGTTGCGGCGACATATGTAGGTTAATGGTCAAGACTTGATTTGATAATTTGACTGGTTGCATGTTGATGATGATTGATGTATGTGGTGGTTATGCTTTCCTGTAGCAGTTCAACCATGGTTGCGAGGGACATCAAATGTGGGAGGCCGGTCCAAGATTGCCTTGGGACGGGAATGACCCGTTGCGGCGACATATGTAGGTTAATGGTCAAGACTTGATTTGATAATTTGACTGGTTGCATGTTGATGATGATTGATGTATGTGGTGGTTATGCTTTCCTGTAGCAGTTCAACCATGGTTGCGAGGGACATCAAATGTGGGAGGCCGGTCGAAGATTGCCCTGTAAATGCGGGGAATCAATGCTGCTGATTGCAGATTCCCCTTAAGAGAAATCAGCTATTGAGGTTGTACTCATGACGCGATTTTCTAAACACCTCATAGAAATGTCCATCGACACTACCCAGGAGATGACGAAAATGAGGTCCGTTCAAAATTGAATATATATATATATTAAAGCTCAAGCGGTAGAATTTTTGTTTGATCATTACCAAACCCGACATTTAATCCTTTTATGTATAGAGGAAGAGGTTCGTTAATGGCAGAAATAGTCCCAGTGGTTTCAAAATTCCAAATATCTGCGTTATTACACGTCGGATTGTAAAATTGTGTAATCCCAATCATATTGAAAATTGAATTTACTACAAATATTGTTATATGCATTTATTCTGTATATTGAATATTAATTGAGATATTTTAAAGTTTTATTTTTCAGCCTTCTGCGAACTAAACTGCCACTCACGTCAAATAAACTATAATCTGTTTTATAATCTACTTTATTCGAAGCTTAAGTACCAAATATTGTTTTCAAGAGACCTTTATTATACGAGATACATGCAAATACGTTCTATTGGTTCCACTCTCTTCTTTAGTTCATGCGTTACTAAAATTTGAGTGATTGAGATTAAAATTACTCTGAATCATTATAATTTTATTTATTTATTTGGTGATTTTTCCGCAACTAGGCGATGTCGCTCAGTATCATTTATTTTCAATTCCTTAAATTAAAATGTTAAAATAAAGAAATGAAGATAAATGTTTTCAAAATTATTAAAACAGTATAAAATATAGCTATATTTAAACTAAGGAATAAAATAAAACTAAGGAAGCGTTAAAATAAAACTATGTTATACTATAATGTATGGGACAAATCCTAGATAGCGGATGATGAAATTCTAAGGCACAAGTATAAAAATGTATTATACAGCCTTGTTCGCAAAAAAACACAAATATGTATTAGTGCCATAATTTGGGATAAAAACGTAGAGAGAAAGAAAAAAAAAAAAAAAACAAAAAATGAGTGGAGTTAGGGTGTGGTTATAAGTTTGTTGTAAATGTTAATTGTCTCCAAGTGATTTAAGAGTGTGTTTATATGTGGGCTACCTTCTGTCAATAGTTCGTACAAGTCGTTCGGTAAGTTGAGATGTTTACGTAGCCTGCAGTCAGTCAGGAGATGTTTAATGGTCAGTACTGTGTTCCAGGAATCATTATAAAATACAGTATTAGATATAGTAAATAGTTTTCAATACAATTTATATGCTATATTCAGATATATTTCAGTAATTGTTTTTGTCTCCGGTGAAGAATATTTCTATCTATCTGTTCAGCTCCGAGTTGTTGGCAGTTCGGTTTGGTTACAATTCAGACATTTTCTGTTGAGAGGTTATTAAAATTGACTGAAAAGAAATTTTTCATTACCGTTTGTATTTATTCACTTAATATTCTAGGTGGTGTTAAGTGTTACCAGTATGTAGATTTGTCTATTATGAAACTTCACGTGGGAAATATGCTTAGTTTTCACAGACCCTGCGTGACGATTTTTTAGCAGATTTCCCTTAAGGGAAATCTGCTATTGAGGTTGTACTCATGACGGAATTTTCGACATTTTTCTTCAAATGTCCATCGATCCTACCATATATATATATATATATATATATATATATATATATATATATATATATATATATATATATATATATATATATATATATGTCTGTTACCGCTCTAGCGGTCGCAATTTTTGTTTAATCCTTACCAAACTCGATATTTAGTCGTTTTATGTTAAAAGAAAGATCAAGTTCGTTAACGGCTGAAATCGAACCAGTGGGAGGGGGGTGTAGGAGTGAGGATTTTCGAAAATTCGAAATATCTCCGTTACTATACGTCGGATCGAAAAATTGAACAGAAATAATCTTATTGCAAATTAAATTTACAATAAATATTGTTAAATACATTAATTCTGTATCTAGAATATTAAACGAGATATATGCATTTTTCTGTTTTCAGCTTCTGAGATGAGATCGACTAACATCGGGTCTAGTCGTGAGTTTCCGTCAAGAGCTAGTTCGTGCCGTTCCCGTAACTGTTTGACTTTCTATTCTGAAATATCTAATTTGTATAGCTTTCACGTGGCGAATCTGCTTAGTTTTTCGCAGACCCTGCTGGAGAACGATTTTTTTTTAAATAAATTTTATAAGTACTTCAAGGATTTTCTTTTTGTTCTTCGAATTATTCTCCTCCTTGGTGTACTTCATCCTTCTGCGAACAATCCAGATAAATAGATAATGCTTCCTAAGTATAGCGTCTCCATTTTAATGTTTATATGCCCTTTGCTTTTTTCATATCTAATACTAATAGTTACGCTTTGTGTGCACTTATTTCAGTCTTAATCAGATATAGGTCGCCAATTAGGAACTAGCTACATTCTAATCATTTCTCCTCCTGGTTTCGCCATCAATGAAATGTCTTCTGCAAATTTGTTGCACTATGGAAATTATGTAGAAAAAATTTAAATCCAGAATTTACATGGTAGTGCTGTTCAGTATCCTTCAGTCACCCGGCTACTATTATTGTCAAAAACTCTCACAAGCAGAAGTAAAGTTTATTAATTGTTTATTCTATAATTCGAAGCAGTAATGACATGTAATTGGAATGTGCCCCGGCTTTTGACAATAGTGACATAATAACACTTTGGGAGGTAATGCAGAGTGGCTAAGGTTAGAAACGGGGGGGGGGGTAAATTCCTTCTAGAAAACCGCCAATATAGGGTCTTCCGCTCCTTCCAATATCCCGGGTTTTTGGTGGGCGACTCTCAAAGGACTGGTGATTAGGAGGGAGGGGCCTATGATTGTCGTGGGAATTATAGGCCTCTTTTATAGTCGCCGCTTACAGGCGAGCCCTCTTACCGACCCCCTATAAGCCTCTTCCAGCAGATAAATTAACCAGATATCCTCCCTGATGAATTAAGTATGCTTACCTAGAGAACCCCCTCTCTCTGTCCAATCCTCTCTCTCTAAGCCCTACTATACTTAGCTTAGCTTATTTTCATTACTTGTGTGTTTAATACTTAGACCGCTTATAGAGGAAGCAGTTAAGCTTATTTGCTACGCCCAGCTTGATATCAGGGTCATTTTGTATGACGAGAGAAAAGTTACATCTTCCAGGGGTTGCGACATCCGTGCGTACATATCACAGGTGTTTAATTGATCTCACCTGTGGTCGTTCCTGAACTGATGACGTCAAAAAACTTTTGGCTTTTCATTTTGGTTGTGACTGTGATAATGAAATGGATGACATAAATAATAATAAGTACTTTTAGCAGATTTCCGTTAGGGGAAATCAGCTATTGAGGTACTCTTGACGCGATTTTCGAAAAATTGCTTCAAATGTCCACCGATCCTATCCAGGTGATGACGGAAATGAGGTCTGGTCAAAATCATATCTATCTATATATATATATATATATATATATATATATATATATATATATAATTATATATATATATATATATATATATATATATATATATATATATATATATATACATATATCTATATATATATAAAATTGTAACCTCTGTCTGTACATTGATTTTTTTCACGAAATTTCACGATAACTTTTCGTTTCACATGTCATAGACACCATAACTGCATTTTGTTTCTTTGGTGTCTGTTTGTTTGTTTGTTTGTTTATTTGTTTGTTTGTTTATTTGTTTGTTTGTTTGTTTGTTACCTTTTCACGCATAAACGGCTGAACCGAATATTATGAAACTTGGTATGTATATTACTACTAACCCAACTTAGACTTTAGGCTATATTAAGATCCTCTGAGACGAACAGGAGTGGGGGTTATAAGGGAAGCCAGAAATTAAAAATAGCGATATTTCGATTCCTATTGGTTTTTCGGCAAATATGCACATAACAAAAGTTGTTTATTTTGTTATTTAGAGTAAATTTTGTTATATACACTTTTTTCGTATACCGAATTATAAACGAGATATGCGCTAAAAACTATAGCGGAAGTGAACAATTTTATTTGGGACAAAAGACCCAACCGAAATAAATAAAACTCGGTAAATGTATTAGCACTAACGCTTTCGTTACAACAAGGCATACCAACATTTCTAGGGACGGCCAGGAGGGGGGGTTATAGGGGAAGCCAGAAATTAAAAATAGCGATATTTCGTTTCCTATTGGTTTTTCGGCAAATATAAACATAACAAAAGTTGTTTATTTTGTTATTTAGAGTAACTTTTGTAGCTATTCATCTTTTGTTCATTTAACAAAGCTATAAACGAGTATACTACACTATAAACTAAAGCGGGAAGTCCACTATTTTATTAGGCGCTAATGCATTGAAACGAACTTAACAAAACTCGTTTATGTCGATTAGCATTAATTTCTTTCATGATTATAAAGCCTATATTATAATGTTTAGGTTAGACCACGGGAGTGGAGGTTATAAGGGACGGCCTGAAATAAGAATTCGCAGATATTGTGATTCTTTTTGGTTTTTCAACGCCATATTTTATAAATAAATACCATCATTTTAGTCAGTCCTAAATACGATTTTCCCGGGGCTTCGTCGGGTATCATTAGCTAGATGTGCCCTTATACAGCAAGAAAATACGTACATTATAGATGATTATTTTAATAATCAATGAAATGCGTATCCATGAATTGTGATTTGAATTATTTCACTGTGTAGTCTTAACAGTTGGAGAGGAAATGATTAGAGATCTTATTTTCATTTTTATTCTTCAAAATCAAAAATTTTATTTTCCCAACGGACCCTTACGGGATGAAATGAGCCCAGTCCAGGGAAGAAATGAAGCCCAGACCGGGAAGAGCAGTTGTACACGTTGAAGTATTTGCCAAAACCAATCAATAGAATATTTCCGTCTCAAATGATTTCCCGAGCGAAAGCGTGTACCTTCGGCTCCAGTATATGACTAGTATTTCATATATATTCATATATATATATATTTATCTATAAATCATATCACTATATTTTTATAATATATATATATCACCCTATATATCTATATATATATATAAGTTTGTGAACCTCTGTCTGTACCATTGATTTTTTTTTTTTCGCGAAAATTTCACGATAAACTTTTCGTTTCACATGTTCATAGACACCATCTCTGCAATTTTGTTTCCTTTCGTTTATGTATGTTTGCTTTGTATTGGTTGTTTGTTTGTTACCTTTTCACGCATATAACGGATGCTGAACCGAATTTTATGAAACTTGGTTATGTATATATATTTCTACATAAACCAACTTAGACTTTAGGCTATATTAAATTTTCTCATGAGGACAGAACAGGAAGTGGGGGTTAGGTTATAAGGGAAAAGCATGAAATTAAAAATAGCGATATTTCGTTTTCTATTGGTTTTTCGGCAAATATGCACATAACAAAAGTTGTTTATTTTGTTTTTTAGAGTAAACTTTTGTTATATACACTTTTGTCGTATACGAAGTTTAAATGCGTCATACGCTAAAAAAATTATAGCGGGAATCAACATATTATTTGCCAAAAAGACTCAACCGAAAATAATTTAAACTCGGTATGTGTATTAGCAGTGATGACTTCATTATTAATAAGCCATACCAACATTTCTATGTACGGGCAGGAGTGGGGGTTATAAGGGAAGCCTGAATTTAAAAAATAGCGATATTTCGTTTCCTATTGGTTTTTCCGCAAATATAAACATAACAAAAGTTGTTTATTTTGTTATTTAGAGTAACTTTTGTTATATACATTTTTGTCGTATACACAAAGTGCACTTAAAGAGTTATACGTTAAGAACTTGAGCGGGAGCCAACCACTTTTATTGCTTGCGACTAACGGTTAAGAACCTACAACTTAACGAAAGCTACGGTATATGTCAATAAGCAATTAATTCTTCCTAATGATTATAAGTTATATTAAAATTTTGTAGGTTCGAAGGGGAGGGGGGTTAAAAGGGAGGCCATGAAATAAAAATTCCACCCTTATATTTACATGTATCATGAGGACCGGGAAGTATATAAAATATATCGACAAAGATGTGAAGAATCTACATAAAAAAAATTATTTTATTATTTACACAATCACCGTCACACAACGGGTATTAACCCTGAACACTTAGGGACGGCGTAGAAATGTCAAAATATAGTGCAAAGTAAAGCCTTGGCAAAAAAATATCATCACCATTCAGCCTCAAATTCAATTCCCGGGCATAAGCCGGGTATCTGAGCTAGTATATATATATATACATATATATATATATATATATATATATCATATATATATATATATATATATATATATATTTGTCTGTTAACGCTTCTAGTGGTTGCAATTTTTGTTTGATCGTTACGAAAACTCGCTATTTAACCGTTTTATGTAAAAAGACAGATCAAGTTCTGTGATTGGCTGCAATCGGGCCAGGGGGGAGTTTAGAGGGGGATTTTCGAAAAATTCAAAATATCTCCGTTATAATGCATCGGATCGAAAAATTGTATAGAACCAATGTTATTGCAAATTAACTTTACTATAGATATTGTTATATTCATTTATTCTCTATCTTGATTTATTACCCGAGATATTTGCATTTTTTATGAACTCTGTGGTCGGGTATAGTTCGGACTAGGTTCAGGCCATTTCCGTCATGCTCGGGTCAGGTGGAAGCTTCTTCTATCTGTACCTGTTCATTTCTAACCTTACCTTACCTTCGTTACTTTGTGAGATTTTATGCAAATACGTTCTGTTCATCCGCCCCCCCCCCTTTCTTTAGTTCTTGGACTAAAAATTTGAGTTATTAAAATATAAAATTATTCTTACAAATCAGAAGCCATTTCAGTTGGAAATTTATTTTAATTAAACGAAAGATTTCTCATTAACATTTGTATTTAATCACTGGTGGTATTGGGATACCAGTATGCAGGTTTCTTATTGTAAAACTTAACATGGGAAATCTGCTTTGTTTACGTATAGCCCCTACGTGGCGGACTTTTTTTTACTTTCATTTACAATTGCTTACACGATTATTCTCATTCAATTTTGGTTCAGCTTATAAAATAGTGTTAATCTATATTACTTGTTTTATGATATAATTATTGATTAAATGTGATTAATAACAAGTTTTTGAATTAAAAAAAAAACTTTCATCAACAAACATGATAATAAAAATAATATGGTTTAAAGCAGCCATAAAACGCAGGGGCTGAGTTAACTAAGCAGATTTCTCAAGTACGTCAAGAATTTGCATAATCTCAAAACGTAAAAGCTCAATGAAAACTTAGGCTTCAAATAAAGAGCTTCATAATTAAACAGCTTATTGTTAATATGACATGAGCAGGAGTGGGGGCTTACTGAAGGCCGAAAGATAAAAAAAAACAAAAAAAAAAAAAAAAAACAAATATCTCGGTTAATAATAAAGATTGAAAAAACGTAGATAACAACGTTTATAGTGCATTACATATGCAATAAGTTTGGTGGTTCTATGTAATTTTTCGATCGGACATATAATAAAGGAGATATTTCGAATTTTCTAAATTCCACTCCTCTAAACCCTCCCCTCCCCCTGTCCGATTTTAGCCAATAACGAGCTTATTTTTATTAACTCTTTATTTTCATCCATTTTTGAGGTGCTGGGCGGTGAAGGAATTTTAATCTCAGTTAAGAATAGAAATACCTCGCAGTAGTTTCTGTGAAGGAAATGAGACTTTCTTTTCTTCTTCTCCTCTTCTGTAAACTCCTCCTACCCCTTTCAGAATTCCGCCATTAACGAACTTGATCTTTATTTTTGCGTAAAACGTTTAAATATTAAGTTTAGTAACTATCAATATATATATATATATATATATATATATATATATATATATATATATATATATATGAAACATATTGTACGGACTTCATTTTTGGTATCCCCAGGCAGAATCAATGGACATTTAAGGGAAATTTGCTAAAATTATAGTTCTTCAGAATGGGCAGCTACTAAACAGAAATTATTGTTTGAACACAACTATGGCTTTGTGAATTTCTTAAAATCTTTAGAATTGAGGTGAAGGGATCTGTAACTGCTTTAAACTTCCACTATATATACTTTTTTTTTTTAATTTTATTATTTTTACTTCAGTATTTATTTTCTTTTTCATATATTATTACCACTATTTATCGTTACGTAATTGATCATTTCATTTTCTCTTTATAATACTTTATTATTTTTATTTTTTAATATAAAATTAGAATATAGTTTGATGGTGTTAAAAAAAAAGATGAAAAAAAGTTACTTATATACCATGTATTATCATTTATAATGGAGGATGAGAAATAAATTTCTAAACTGAACTATAGGAACATCGAAAAAAAAAGTCAGAATGAAAGTTTGCAAAAGGCTCAAAAGCTTAAATAAATGCAATATTAAGAAAAAATGCATACAAAAATTGTAGTACAATAAATTAACCCTATTATTTCTAACTTTAAGAGTTCTATAACACTAATATTTTCCATGTTATTTGTATTGTTTTTTTGTTTCAGGTTTCAATAAACCTTCACATTTACTTATCTGATTTTCATTTGGTATTACTCAGTGAAAAAAACAAAAAAAAAGAAATCATTTCCAATATAAATTTTAATCTTGGAAAAATAAAGAATTTATGGTGAGGTGACATCATAAGCTTGTCACTTCCTCGGGGAAAAATGTCTATAGCTTGCGCAAAACGAGCAGTCTTATTTTGTAATCTCCATAGCTGGATCGATTGACTTAGACGGTTATGTACCAAAAACCATATCACATGGGTGGGGGCTAAATTGAATCAAAACGGGAAAAAGATAAGGTGAAAAAGGTATCGATACAAATATATAAAAGTCCGTCACGCAGGGGCCGCGTAAACTAAGCATATTTCCCAGTGTGAAGTTTTACAATAGACAAATTTAACGAGAGCCAAGCAGTCAAGGAAACGGCCGAACTAGCTTTTGGCGGGAAAGTCACTCTCGTCCGTTAGCCGCCCAGATTTAATAAAAATGCCAATATCTCGGTTGATATTCAAGATAGAGAATAAATGTAGATAACAATATTTATAGTAAATTTAATTTGCAAAGAAATTGGTTCTATACAATGTTTTGATCCGACGTTTGGTAACTGAGATATTTCGAATTTTCGAAAATCCATTCTCTAACCCCCCCCCTCCCACTGGTCCGATTTCAGCCATTTACGAACATGGTCTGTCATTTTGCATAAAAAAGGTTTAAATACCGAGTTTGATAACGATCAAACAAAAATTGCGATCGCTAGAGCGTTAACAGACTAATATATATTGAACGAACCTCATTTTCGTCATCTCCTAGGTTGGATCGATGGTCATTTGAAGAAATGTTTCGAAAATCGCGTCATGAATACGACCTCAATAGCTCATTTCCCTTAAGGGAAATCTGCTTATGCAATAAAAGGGGTGGCACGGGAACTTGCGACAGCCTGTATACATAAGGTGATTACCGAGAAACGCATGATTTTCAAATAATGAGTACTCAGGCAATTCAGAGCAAAAAAATGTATTTATGTTCAGTTGAAGCCGAGATGTGGAACCATATTGTGTACACCGTTTTTCCACTCATAAATACATTTTTTTGCTCTGAATTGCCTGAGTACTCATTATTTGAAAATCATGCGTTTCTCGGTAATCACCTTAACTCGGTTAAACGTTTTATGCAAAATGACAGACCATGTTCGTAAATGGCTGAAATCGGACCAGTGGGAGGGGGGGGGTTAGAGAATGGATTTTCGAAAATTCGAAATATCTCCGTTACCATACGTCGGAACAAAACATTGTATAGAACCAATCTTATTGCAAATTAAATTTACTATAAATATTATTCTATACATTTATTCTCTATCTTGAATATTAGCCAAGATGTTTGCATTTTTATTAAATGTGGGCCGATAACGGACGAGCGAGTTTCCCGCCAAAAGCTAGTTCGGCCGCAACTGTTCGGCTCTCGTACGGAGATTTCTCTATTGTATAACTTCACGAGGTAAATCCTCTTTGTTTACGCAGCCCCTGCTTGACGGACTTTTAATAAAAGGCCAAGGACCTCCCATGCCTTAATTGTGACGCCTGGAGAATCTTGTCAGTCCATATTTAACCCTGCAACCTTCTCCAGTACTTCTCCAGCGACCATAACTTTGGATTTTACAATAGAATCGAACTTTAAAAACCAGTTTATATTGGAGAATTTTTCAATTTGACGCATTCTTTAGTCGTAAAATGCTCAATTTTGTATTTCAAAAAACGGCATGTTTTATTGAATAATACTTGGACTTAAAAGTTGTAGCCAACATAATTATCTACCTATATAATTACATAACTATCTACATCTGTATAATATACACAGAATATTCTTATCACTGTTACATGAGCTGGAAAAATCGCCAATACATTTGCCTATACTATAGAGCAAATATCATCTTTAACATCGTCATGGCTTTATCATTATTTTATTAAATTTGCTATACTTCAATCATGTTCTACCTTATAAACACTAGCTACACAGCGGAGTCTCCTGGAGTACACTGGATCTCTTTTTCTACTTTATTGAATTCCAGACAGATTTCTATTTCCTCTTTTCTGACCAGTGGCTATCCGCGTAAAGGAATTCCCCGCACACCTGAGCTAGGATTAAAAATTTGTAGGACTAGGAAGGAGAGTGGAGGTGAAGGATAAGTCAATAAAGGAAACGGGAAATGGGATGTGTCTATATGTAAATCTGTGTCCTCCTTTGGTCACTTCCGCTTTATTCCATTTCCTTTTCATCTCTTCGTCCGGCATCCCGAGGGACTCCTCCTTCATTTATATACAAAATCTCTACCTTGTCTCACGATTCTAACTACCTCTCCTTCTGTTATCATGGGTGGCTTATCAGTTGACAATCAGGAGAGGAGTACGATTCAAACAACAAAACTCGTCACGCAGAGGCTGCGTAATCAAAGCGGATTTCCCAGATGCTGAAATGACACGCTGGTTATCTTAACAGACAATTATTACACATAGCACAGCAGTAAAAAACCCTTGTAAACAGAAATTGAAAAGTAATCCGGACGTGAGATGTTTCGTGAAACAGGTACTCAAAGAAAAACAAAAAATCTCCGTCACGCAGGGGATGCGAAAACTACGCTGATTTACCAAGTGTTTACAATATACTATAAATTGTACATACTGGTAACATCTCCATGAATAAATACAAACGGTAATGAGAAATATTACAGGCAATTCATATTTTATTAACTTCTACAACGGAAAGCGTCTGAATTGTAAACAAAGAGGACAGCCAACCACAGAGCTGAATAGATATATAAAACTATTCTAAACAGGAAAGACAAACAATTACCAAAATATATCTGAATATAACATATTAATTTTATTGAAAAGTATTTACTATAGCTAGTGCTGTAATTAATAATGAATCAGAATAATTTTTATCTCAATGATTCAATTTTTAGTAATTGAAAAACAAAAGACGGAGCCCCCCTCGCACTAGTGAATGGCTGAAATCGGACAAGGAAGGGGGGGGGGGATTAGAAGGGTGTGTGAATACGAAAATTCAAAATATTTATTTTTACTAATTTAGGTCGAAAAATGTTATAGAATTATTTCTGTGAAACAAGTTAATTTCTACAATCCTTCTTTAGTATAGTTATTTCGTACCGCGAAAATTAAGCTAGTTGTTTTTTTTTAGAAGACTTGCCTTAAAGAAAGTCGGTTATTGAGGCCGTAACCAATCGGCAATTTCGAAAAATTTCCATCGATCCTTTCCAGAGGATTGACAAAAATGAGGTTCGTAAAAATTATATATATATATTATAGAACATTATATTTTAATACTGTTATCTTCGAAAATATTTGGATCCCTAAGAACTATCTAGAGTCAGAGTTTTAGAAAATGACATTTGCAATAAGAGTTGTCATAAAAAATTTTTTGTTTTTGAGAAAAACTTGAAAAATCGCATTAATAGTAGAAACCAAAATTCGGAGCACATTATCAATACATCTTAAAAAAGTAGAGATAAAAATGATTACATTAACTTATTTTATTCCATGGTATGTGTATCGTGATGGGAGAAAATTTATTATGGCTATTAGTAAGAAATAATGAAACGACAAAAAGTTGGAGGAATAACATGAAAAACAATTCGTATAAATCAAAATACTGAATATTATATTAAATCAAAATAAATGTAAATTTTAAAAATTTACTTTTGAACTTGGGGGATATCCCTTCTTTGATATCTTATGGACATTCAATGTCAGATGTGTTTTATATTAACTCGTATTGTCGGTATCTCAATTATTATTATTTATTTTTAAATTTAAATTAAATGAGTTCAGCAACGCAGGCGATTTACTCATTATTGAAGTGTCATTAAAAAATTGAAATGCAAAAAAAAAAAAAAAAAAACCAACAACAAAAATCTGAAAAACAGTGAACTTTGACAAACGGTGATTTGTGAAACATATACGGTGATATGAAGCAAACGATATTATACGATATGGAAACATCAGGGTAATGAACATAATATAAATGAAAATGTAACTATAGAAAGGGGGGGGGAGAAAAATTAAATAAATAAAAAAAATAAGGAAAAAGATAAGCAAAAAAAAATAAAATAAATATATATAAAATAAATAAAATTAAAGTTTTTACACCCTGCTAATATAGGAAATAATTGAAGAGTGGTGTGTAGGAAGTGTAGATTATAGTGTGTAATATATGTTGGTGTCTCTTAGATGTTTAATGACTGAATCTATGTAATCACTGTTATCGGTCAAAAGTTCCTGTAAGTTATGTGGAATGTCTAAATTGTCTCTTCGTCGTCAGTTAGTCAATATGCTATGTACAGTTAAAGTTTCATTACAATGTGTACAAGTCGGTGTGCCCTTGTTTGTCATTAAGTGTCCATGGGTCAGCAAGGAATGGCCAATGCGAAGTCTGGTCAGCACAACTTCCTCTCTTCGTGTTCTCTTGTTACTTCATGGCAATTCCTGAACCGTTTGTTTTATTTGTCTTAGTTTATTGTCCTTTGTGTTATCCCAAGATTGCTGCCACTGCTGTTGTAGTGTTCAATTGTTAATGTATAAAAGAGTAATAGAAAGAATTTATTTGAAATTATAAAAATAAAGGGCAATGAAAGTAAAATTAGCAGGGGTAATCTCAGTTTCATGTATGTTAACCCTCATGACTGCAGTGTATTGCGGGTAAAAGGATACACTAAATAAACACATTCTAAACGCAATCAATTATTTTCATTCATCCCCCCCCCCCCAATACTTACTAGTATTAACCCTAGAATGGTAGTGAACGTAAAAATTACGTATGATCTGGTTTGAACTGTTATCAAAGGGCCGTTAACGACCCCCACCACCCCCATCCCTCAGCTATGAGCCCTCCAGACAGTTCGGCCTTCACCTCCACCAAGTGCAGCTAAGTGAACCTTCCCACTCATCCAATATTATTTTCTGAAATAAAAACGACACGTAATATTTACGTATCAATACTGTTAACCGCAACTTTATGGCATGTAAAATTTACGTATCGCTACTAATAACCGGTTTTTATGCCATAACTTACGTAATATTATTCTCAATTTATTTTCTTCCAATTTATTTTTATATTCTAATTTATTTTCTCTTAATGTTTTTAACTTTTATTTTTGAATATAAAAAATACAAAGATGTATAAAAAGAATATAAATAATCTGTTCATAGTTTCGGAAAAATGGAGAAAAAATATTCATTGGATGAAGAAATCAGAAATTTGTTGAAAGAACTTAACGATGACACAGATGGGGAAAATGACAATTATGAAATAGATGAATATGGATACGACAGCGATGATGATCCGGAGTATTCTCCAAGTGATGAGGAGGTTGAGCCTTCGGAAATAATTGCAACACAGATTGGGCTAGATAGCGATGAGAGTGAGAAAATTTTAGAAGACGTCAAGGCAATCGAAGAAAGAGAACAAACACAGAGGGGAAAAAAAAACTAAAACCTCTCAAACACACAATATTGACAGATCAGTCACAATAAATGTAGAAGGTGGGGTTGTGATTTGTATGATAGGAGTTTCGAACAAAGCGTCTGAAAGGAATGTCGTGCACATTATTAGATATTAACGTAGATATAAGTTAAAGATAAGTGTATGTTTTTATAAAATAAAAAAATAGTCACAAACATTAACAAATTTTGAATAATTTCACCAATTACCAGTTGCACACGTAACACTTACGTATCAATACCATTAAGCGGGAAATAATATCACTACCATTCTAGGGTTAACTAGGATATCAGTAGACTTCCTAAAACCAAACATAAAGAACCATATATAAGACATATTTAAGTTTACCGGAGCAATTAATAAGTGGCACAGTGTCTGTTAGGCACTGTAAGAATTGTTGATAAATCTTTAAATTCTCATTAAAAATAAATAAATACTTAAGTCGTTTGGCAACCTGAGAGTTAATACAATATAATCGTAGCATTATTCTATATATTTTTAATACCAATTTGTAAATATTGTTGGTAAAATTTAGCCGCTTCCAATGTATATAGCCCTTCGTTTTCCTGGCAGGTTGATATAAATAAATGTTCAGAATTTTGTTCTGTTGGTTGTAAACGAACTGGAACATTTCCTTTTTTCCCGCTCTTTAATAAACTGATATATAGAGTCTACAGTGTTACCAACGCCGAGAGAGAATTTAATAAGAGCCGTTCACAATTAAATACACCGCCGGCAATACACGTCACGAAGACTGATTCCCCGAAAGGCAAATAAGGAATATTCAAGGCCTGACACAAATAACAATCTACCTAAGTAGTTCTGAGAACAGGATCCAAAGAAAATACCGAGGATGTATAGCCGGCAAGGTGGTGGAAGACTAAGTGAGGCAACTCCTCAAGAAATGGTTGACAACGACTAAATTTATTTAGGGAATGTAATTCGCTTTGAATGGGAAGAGAAAGAGAGAGAAGAGCTCTCTCTCTCCCTTGAGAATTTTTAAGGAATTTTTAATATCCCTAAATTTACATAAGGACCAAGGTTATTCAAAGGAAAAACTTCAAGGAAAGGGAATTCCTCCCCCCCCCCTCCCACCCCCTCTCTCTCTCTCTCTCTCTCTCTCTCTCTCTCTCTCTCTCTCTCTCTCTCTCTCTCTCTCTCTCTCTCTCTCTCTCTCTCTCACACACATTGTATGTTTCTCCTTCTCTCATGATCCCTTCTCTCCCTCATTCTCACTCTCGCCCCCCCCCCCGAATTCTCTCCCTCCCCCTCTCCCTCCCTCCCTCACTCTCTCTCTCTCTCTCTCTCTCTCTCTCTCTCTCTCTCTCTCTCTCTCTCTCTCTCTCTCTCTCTCTCTCTCTCTCTCTCTCTCTCTCTCTCTCTCTCTCCCTCTCTCTCTCTCTCCCTCTCTCCCTCTCTCTCCCCCTCTCTCTCTCTCACTCCCGCTCTCGCTCTCTCTCTCTCTCTCTCCCCTCTCTCTCCCTCCTCTCTCTCTCTTCTCTCTTTCTCACTCTCTCTCTCTTCTCTCTCTCTCTCCTCTCTCTCTCTCTCTTCTCTCTCTCACTCTCTCTCTTCTCTCTCTCTCTCTCTCCTCTCTCTCTCTCTCTCTCTTCTCTCTCACTCTCTCTCTCTATTCTCTCTCTCTCTCTTTCTTCTCTCCTCTCTTTCATTCTCTCTCTCTCTCATTCATTCTCTCTCTCTCTCTCATATCTCATCTCTCCTCTCTCTCTCTCTCTCCCTCCCCCTCTCTCTCTCTCTCTCTCTCTCTCTCTCTCTCTCTCTCTCTCATTCTCTCTCTCTCTCTCTCTCTCTCTCTCTCTCTCTCTCTCTCTCTCTCTCCCTCCCCCTCTCCTCTCTCTCTCTCTCCCTCCCTCTCTCCCCCTCTCTCTCTCCCTCTCTTCCCCTCTCACTCTCTCTCACTCTCTCTCTCTCTCTCTCTCTCTCTCTCTCTCTCTCTCTCTCTCTCTCTCTCTTGCCCTCTCACAAACTGTCTGTCACTCTCTCTCACTGTCTACTCTTCACACTTACACACCCACTCACAAACTATCTATATAACACTTTCTCACTCTCATGTCTTGCTCCTTCATTGGCATTCATACTCTCATGCACTAAATCGGTCTTTCTCATTTTCTGTTATTAATAAGATATTCCTCTCTCATGCCCAACCAATCTTTCAGACTCTCTTCCACACTCAGTCTTTCTTTCTGACCATCCCTCTCTCTCCCTCTCTCTCGACCCTCGCTCGAGCTCTCTGTTAGATCATCTGTCTTATTTTTATCCTTCTCCCCTCCCCTGCTATACCATAGGGCAGCCCATACCAGTGGTTCACCCAATTTATTATAATCTTTAAATTTTGAATTCCATCTACCAAGTAGTCCGTGGCCCACGAAATCCACATAGTGAGTCCTTGTGAGCACCTTAGACCTCCTCGCAGCCTATCAAACATCGCAGGCCGAAAGTTTCAAACGGGCTCCTGCATTTGGAACCTCACTGTCTCTGTTCATGTATTATTCTGCTCTTTGTATATACTTGTGCCAAATTCTAGCCACCATACTATTCTGCAATTCTTAGCTACCTAACTCGAGTTCGACTGGTAGTTGCCCTGCAATCATTGCAATCCGTAGATACTGTTTTTATGCCCTGGTCACTATTAGTAATGCCTTCCTCTGGCTCTTTACTAGCATCTTGCTTGGGTTCGAGAACCATGCAGGAGCCCCATATGCAACTATTGGCATATAAAGAGCCTTGTACTCTGTTCCCGGTACTATCTACCCACGTTCTCCTCGCAATCCATGTCAAATTTCCGTACCGACTGCTTATTTGGACTGTCAGGTCTTCGATGTGAATGCTCATCTAGGCTAAATGCGTCTCTTTAGAAGCAGCATTTTTGTCTAACTGGGATTTAGTTTCAGCTTTTGCTCTGCACAACACTGAATTGTTACATTCATTGCCTGGGTTACCTTCTCCTTCAGAAAAACTCTGGTGTCTCCTTTTATAATAAACGCCAGGTCGTCTACAAAGGCAATTGGTGTGATTCCTTGAAATCCCAGTCACTCCAACAGTTTGTTAAGCACCAGGTTCCAAATGTAAGAACCAAGGACTAAAACCGTAGGAGGTACTTTTGTGACGCTTTGCGACACTCTCCCACTAGTCAAGGCGTTTGAATGTTTTCCTGTCTTTCAAACACCCTTGAAGCAACCTTGACACATTTCGAGGGCACTAACGTATTTGAGGTTGTTTAATATCGTTGGCACCAAGTTGTCAATCGCCCAACTTATGTCTACAAAAACGCCCAGAACATATCAGGAGCTTCAGGAGAGATCTAACCCTACGCTTAAGAGCTGTTATGGCGTTGGTAGTTCACCTTCCCCTGACACCTCCATATTGTTCCCACGACGTTGCTTGCCTCAGGTTTGGATGAAGAGTGGTCACTATTCCCAGGACTTTCCCCAATATAGGCAACAGACTAATAGCGCTGTAGGTTCCTCGTTGAGCATTTCTGTTTCCGGGCTTGGGTATCGCCACAACCTCAGCTTCCTTCCACAGAGTTGGGAATACTCCTTCGCTAAGCCACCTGTTAAAAAGATTCCAAAATATGCATCAAAGAGTCCTTACATTCTTTGATGATCTCCCCTTCGACGAAGCCTATATCTAAGGCATCCCATTCCGAAGCGTCCTCTCTAGGCTCTCAAACCGCCTCTCATCCTCTTCTCCCCCACCCCCCCCCCCCCCCACCCCCCCCCCCCCCCACCCCCCCCCCCCCCCACCCCCCCCCCCCCCCACCCCCCCCCCCCCCCACCCCCCCCCCCCCCCACCCCCCCCCCCCCCCACCCCCCCCCCCCCCCACCCCCCCCCCCCCCCACCCCCCCCCCCCCCCACCCCCCCCCCCCCCCACCCCCCCCCCCCCCCACCCCCCCCCCCCCCCACCCCCCCCCCCCCCCACCCCCCCCCCCCCCCACCCCCCCCCCCCCCCACCCCCCCCCCCCCCCACCCCCCCCCCCCCCCACCCCCCCCCCCCCCCACCCCCCCCCCCCCCCACCCCCCCCCCCCCCCACCCCCCCCCCCCCCCACCCCCCCCCCCCCCCACCCCCCCCCCCCCCCACCCCCCCCCCCCCCCACCCCCCCCCCCCCCCACCCCCCCCCCCCCCCACCCCCCCCCCCCCCCACCCCCCCCCCCCCCCACCCCCCCCCCCCCCCACCCCCCCCCCCCCCAAAAGATAAGAAACAGGACCAGAAAAGGTACAGAGTTTAAGTGATTAGGATCAGCAGAGAGAATTGAGCCATCTCTTGAGTGGAGTTTTAGTTTCTTTCTCACACCCCCATTAACAACATGAGTGAGTTAAACGAAGGGAGCATCCAGGCGGGAGAGGACAGGATGAAGGGAGAAAGACGGGGAAGAGACGCTCTGAGAAACTTCATCACAATTTCATCAGGATCCCTTGAAGTATTCATTAATCTACTAACATACTAATGATTATTTGCCCTGCAATAGTCCATCCTCCTATGTAAATTTCCAATATATTTTTTAAAGTAAATAACCGCCTCTTATACATCAACATGGTTCCTCCGGTAGTCAATCAAATACAACTTCCATGCACCAGCACCTCTCTTTATTAAATATTGCATTGCACGTTAGCGGGCAAGGCCGAAGGGCCTTTGTAATAATACACAACCTATATATATATATATATTATATTATATATATATATATATTTATATATACATATACATATAAAATTGTAACCTCTTTCAGTACATTGATTTTTTTTCGCGAAATTTCATGATTATCTTTTCGTTTCAAATGTCATAGACAACATAACTACATTTTGGTTCTTTCGTGTATGTTTGTTTGTTTGTTTGTTACCTTTTCCAGAATAAAACGGATTGAACCGAATTTTATGAAACTTGGTATGGATATTACTACTAACCCAACTTAGACTTTAGGCTATGTTAAATATTCTCTGAGACGTACAGGAATGGGGGTTATAAGGGAGGCCTGAAGAATTAAAAATAGCGATCTTTCGTTTCCTTTTGCATTGTCATGCAATTATGCTCATAAACAAAAAGTTGTTTAATTTGTTATTTAGAGTAACTTTTGTTTATACTACAACTTTTGTCGTATACCTAAGTATTAAGGCGTTTTACGCTAAAAAATTAGAGCGGAAGCCAACAATTTTATTTGGCACAAAGGACTCAAACGAACTAAACCCAAACTCGGTATGTGAATTAGCACTAACGCCTTCCATATAATAAGCCATACTAACAATCTTCTAGGGACGGGCAGGAGCTGGGGGTTATAAGGGAGGCCTGAAATCTTATAAAATGAGTGATATTTCGTTTCCTTTTGGGGTTTCGGCAAATTATGCACATAAGAAAGTTGTTTTTTTTATTAAAATTGTGTTCTAGGAGAAATTTTGCCTCAATCATTCTTTAGAACTACCAGGTAACTCACCGGGAGAAAAATTAATTCATATGTAAGTTAATATTTGCTGCTTAAATAATTCAAATCTTTGCATAATGCACAGGAAAAGAGAAATTTGGACAATATGGAGAACAGGTGAAGTCTTACATAAAAAAAAGAATTTTATTATTAACATATCCACAGAAAGGACGGGTTTTTAAACTAAACACTGTGGGACGGGTAAATGTCCAAATATTGTGCAAAATTAAAAGCCTTGCCAAAAAAAATACCATCTCCATGTCAGCTCAATATGGAATTCCTCCGAGCGAAGCGGGGTATGGAGCTAGCTATATATTTATATGTGTGTGTGTGTGTGTGTGTGTGTGTGTGTGTGTGTGTGTTTGTCTGATCTAGTGGTCGCAATTTTTGCTTGATCGTTACCAAACTCGATATTTAAACGTTTTATGTAATAATACGGATCAAGTTAGTCAATGGCTGACATCGGACCACTAGGAGGGGGGAGTTTAGTGGGGGAGGGGTTCTAAAATTCAAAATATCTCCTTTAATATACGTCGGATCAAAAAAAAATGTATAGGACCAATCTTATTGCAAATCAAATGTACTATAAATATTTTTATATACATTTATTTTCTATCTTGAATATTAAACCGAGATATTTGCATTCTTCAATTTTCAGCCTACAGCAAATCCCCTTTTCTACTCATGTTAAATAAACAATACTCTGTTATGTAATAAGCCACATTATTCAAAGCTTAAATACCACAAATTGTTTTCCAAGAGACCATTATTATACGTGATAAATGCAAATATGTTATGGTGACCCCCTCCCCTTCTTAAGTTTTTGGACTACTAAAATTAGATTTATTGAGATAAAAATTATTCTGATCCATTACAAATTATAGTACTAGATATAGTAAACAGTTTTCAATAAAATTATTATTTCATAATCTTATATATTTCAGTAATTATTTTTCTTTCCTGTGGGAAGTTAGCACACCTGTTTGTTTAGGTGCTTTCCGTCTGGAGATTTCTTATTCTCGTTTGTATTTATTCACGTAATATTAGCGGTGGTATGTTACCAGTATGTAGATTTATCTGTTGTTAAACATCACGAGGGGAATTTGCTTAGTTTACGCAGCCCCTGCGTGACGGACTTTTTTTCCTCTGCAATGCGTTTCAGGTTCGACAATTTCTAATAATCAACGAAGAAAGTTACTCAGTAATATTAGAAGTTGAGCAGAGCAATCCAGAGGCAATATAAATAAGAGAATTTAGCACTGTTCTATTTGGATTAGATATATTTGTAGGAAGCGGTTAGAAGAGTAATTGAATCTCTATTCAAAAGCGAGTGGTGTAAGTGGGCCAGAGGTAGGGTCTACTAAACCTAGAGGGATTGCCCTGAGCCGGCCATTGTAAGGCCCTAATACCTAGGCCTTGCCCGGAGGCTCCTCTTATCAGTCCTTTATCACTAGAGCCACCTGTTGGACACTCCAGATAGCTCCTCGCTATTTTTCCAAACTCTACATCATCCCCACGCTTCGCTCTCTCTCTCTCTTCCAGCCCTATCTATCTCCAGATCACGCCTCCTTCAGCCACACTCACTCGCCCCCTTTTCCCCACTGGAAATGAAAGGTCATTCTCTTAAGTTCCTACCTACTCATTTCAGAATTCAAACAATCCTATGCTCGCATTCAGTCCCCCCAACAGCCTGCACTGGAAAAAATCCATACTATAATACAAGATGGGGGAACTAATATTTCCGAATGTGCCCTAACACCCTAAAGCGTAGAACGAAATAAACGCAGGGGCTGCGTAAACTAAGCTGATTTAGCAACATCAATTTAAAACGACTTGTTCTATGACATTTTACGATTCTACTCACTAGGGTGCAGATACTAGTGAAATTTCAAATTCAGCCCTTCCCCTCTTAAACCTGACAATTCTAGAATGTAGTGATTCATGATATAACAGAGTATTACTATTATGACATGAGTAGGTTTACTAAAAGCTTTAAATTAAATATGGAAGTACCGCGGTTAGCATTGAAGATAAAGAATAAATGTACATTACAATATTTATAGTGCATTTAATTTTCAATAAGATTGTTCCTATACAATTTTTCGATCTGACATATAATAACGGAGATATTTTGAATTTTCAAATTCCCATCTCTGAGCCCTCACTGGTCCAATTTCAGCAGTTAACGAACTTGACCTTTGGTTTTCCATGAAACACTTATATATCGAGTTTGGTAACGATCAAACCAAAATTGCCACCGTTAGAGCGGTAACAGACATGTATGTATTTATTATATATATATAGATATATATATATATATATATATATATATATATAAATTACAAAATATATATATGTTTAAATATAATATTTAAAAAAACATTAAAAAAAAATTAAAAAAAATAAAATAAATATAATAAACGGATATTTTTCATTTAAGATTTTTCGTTCTAAATAATATAACTTTTATTACGTCTTAGGGGGCTCATGCACGACTAGAAAAGGGATGGAACGTAAAAAAAATATATAAATAAAAAAAAATTAAAAAATAAATAAAAACTGCATTAGTAATACAAATATTGTGGAAGCCGACAGAAGTGTAAAATGCTCACATTTTTACAATGGTCATAGACACAAGGTCCCAATTTATGGATTACGGTTGCATAGCTTACTCCATGACTGCCATGAAAAAGCATTTTTAAAAAATAAAATGTTTCCATACAAAACACAGGTCTCAGGCTAGCAGACTGGTGCAATTTCGGAACAAGCCCAATAACCACGCTTTTTGGTTGAAGCAAATGAATTACCATTGGATTAACCCTTAATTGGACAGAAACTCAAAAAATGACTTGAAATGAAAAATTGTCTTAAAAAAACATTTATTGCGTTCCTAATAAAGAGAATATATAAGGTTTTACTTAATTTTTTTTTCTGAACAAAAATATTGCATAGTGTCTTTAAGTTCACTGTGGCCAGTTACCCTAAAACCTTAGCGGTGTCTTTTAAGTTCACTCTGGCCAATTACCGTAAATCAATGGGGGTGTCTGTAAGCTATGTAAATAAACTGACATAGTTTATAAAAATGTAATTAAATAATTTATTATGTAATAAAAGAAACGTGTTGTAAATAAAAAATAAGTGCATTGTAAACAAAATATAAATCCTTCAAAAATATCATCATATTCATTCATGAAAACAGGGCCTTTCACGTGTGTTACAAAGTCCCTCATTACATTTTCGGCATAAAAAAACCCTTTTTTTTTTGGTGACAGTCTACACTTTCCTTCTGTAGTGAATACTTGCCTATGGTGCATCCCATCAAGTCTTGCTGCATCGGCTAAGAGAGCAGGACTGCAATTGGTAGTCCTGGTTCCACTAGCCCTTTTAGCTCGCCGGTCCAGCAGAATAACCTCTGCAATGTGTATTCGAAATTGCTTTAAAGCCAATTTTTTTTAGGGTGTTCCTTTTGTACAATAGTAATGCGTTATTTACCACCAAATCCAATTATTAGCTGAAAATGTTCATGTAATGCTTGTGGGATACCTGTTCTATAATGTGCAACGAACATGTCACTAAGGACAACACTTTGTTGTCATACCATTTAATCATGCTGATCAACGTATTCTACATAACATCGTATTCCCCCTTTCACCCTCAATATTGAAATGTTCCAATACTTCATTCATTTCAATTTGAAAATTTCCTTCATCCATTTTGGGGAATCCGTGTGCATTTTCTCCTTCATTGTCGCTTTCTTCTTCATCAGAAGTGATACTAAATTTTGGCAGCAAAGAGAAAAACCTTTTCCCCTCGACTTTTATACGTATCTGTTAATTAAAATGGTAAAAGTAAGAAATAATATAAAATCATGCCCCTTGGGAAAGTTGTTGGTATTTGGCCAGGGTGAACTTGAGTACACCATCATTAAAATCCTTGCTAAAACTCTATTTCTCTCCAGAATGGAAAATGAAACACATAGGAACTTAAACATAGTCCTTTACAACTAATTCACCCATGTTGGTTCATATTTAAATCGAATAGCGTATATTTTAATATATTAGAAACTTCGCTGGCAACTAGTGTGGTAAACAATGATGATTTTCTTCAGTATATTGCTAGTAATTAGCTCCAATATCAATAAATGGACTTTTGTTCATATGCTCATGCTTGGGAGGTTACAGGGGTGTGGACTGTGGCCCAAAAGGGGTAAGAATTGAAGCAGTTGCTCTCTGGGAGTGTTAAATATGAACGGTGTCTTTAAAGACACCTTGGCCAGTTAAGGGCTAAAGACGAATGCTATTGTCCATACATTATCTTCTCAAAGCGAATTTCTTAAATTCTCACTGTGCTCCAACAATGCTGACGAACATACAATACAGAAGTATACAGCATACCCATCGAGACAACCTCTGCCAATCCGATTCCTTAAATACACACACAACAACAAATATTTATACTAAATATACTGAAACATACTATCTTTGGAAAACTGACAAACTGAGTTTTGACTTGACTCTTAACACAGTACCCATAAACTAACCCAACTCCTGAACATCCAAAAACATTTTTCTTCTCTACTAACAGACAAGAAACAAAACCTATTTATTTACACAGACGGATCCAAAACAGGCCAAGGAGTAGGGGCAGCTGCAATTATTGGATCAGCTAACTTTCAAATAAAGCTGCCAGATGAGACTAGCATATATACAGCTGAGCTTGAAGCCCTGAAACTTGCGATAGACAATATACCTGAAACTACAGACACGGACATCATAATTAGCACTGACTCTCTTAATGGAAAAGAAAACCAAGCCCAACACTAATAAATTACATAAAACTGTTGTTCACATCCACTCATCACGCAAACATCACACTATTACACAAAATCCAGACATTAAACAAAACAATAACTATGTACTGGTTACTGGAAAAGACGAACCCTACTGCCAACACTATAACTGTAAACTTACTATAAAACATATGCTTACTGACTGCTATTTAAGGACTCACATAGACCTACCATACACTTTAACTGAATTACTTCATGACTGTAGCCCGTATATAGACCGCGTATTAGAATACTTGAAACAAAACAACATTTTCAAAGAATTATAATGTAGGGCAATACTGAAAATATTTGCAGGAATGAGCACACTTACGTAAATATAATAATGTTATATGTTAAATGATTCGTCGCTAAATCGCCCCAGTTGCGAAATGCGATTATTGTATGAATAAATAATAAATAAAAATTTAATAAAATGAAAATTAGCTGAAAGATTTTTTCATTTGTATTTGTTCTTTAAATATTCATGGTGGTATGAAGTGTAAAAGAATGTATACTTCTCTAGATACTATAAAACTTCACGTGCGAAAACTGCTTAGTTTACGCAGCCACTGATTCACGGATTTTTTAATTTAATAGAAGACCAATTATATTTTAGAATACCAATTATATTTTTAAAATTATATTTGGTGTTCTTCATTTATGTTGTTTATTGAGAGAACCAGAATATATCCTGAATCTATAGTTTTATTGCTCCAAATATCTAATGGGTATTAAGTGGAGTTTACTATAATTTTTTTTATATATTCCAGCTGGAGGCATTAGGGATTATATTCATATCCTAAAGACATTCAGCTGCTGGATAAAATATTCAAAACAAGACTCAGCTGATGAGAGGCTAATTGCTGCGGGAATTAGTAAGAGGCTAACGAGCCGCCATCAATCAGAAGTAGCCGGCGAGGAGATGTCGCGCTCTACTGCTTTTTTAGAAAACTAACATAGGTGGAGAGCTGTTTTTTTTTGGTCATTTAGGGACGGGATTAAAACTAGTTTAGAAAAAAAAAACTATTAACATAATTAAAATAAATTACTCCAAGAAATAATAAATTAGTATGTTTAAATACATTATGCTGTGTTTATTTATTTTTGTTCGAAAAATGTACCAATCTCAGCTATTAATCATTAAATTTATTGAACGTCATTTAATATAAAAATGCATATATCTCGGTTAATATTCAAGATAGAGAATAAACGTATATAACAATATTTATAGTTAATTTAATTTGCAATAAGATTGTTTATATTCAATTTTTCGATCCGATGCATAATAACGGAGATATTTTGAGTTTTCGAAAAATCCCTCTCTAAACCCCCTCCCTCTTGTCCGAGGTCAGCCATTAACGGATATGATCCTTATTTTTCCATAAAACGTTAACATATTGTGACGAAAATTAAATACATGAAAAATTAAACAGAGATAGTCACGTATCTGGGGTAGTTCGAGGTAGATCAAAGAAGCCGACAGAGGATCGAGTTCGTTCGAGTCCGGTTCTGGAAGGTTCTGGGCCGTCCCTTTGATGTTTTCCAGCCAATTTATATAAGATACCCTGGCCGACCCCTAGTCAGTTTTAGTTTGATCTGAAGTGCTCATATGTGCGTTCAGTGTACAGTGCGACTTAGTGCAGTGCGGTAAAGGGTTTTTATGTGAAGAACAGTGTCGCGCCGTGACTGTAAGTAACAGTTTAGTGCCGTGTTAAAGGACAGTGCAGTGCTGCCTTTCTATGAATTTCAGTAACCGTGAGTGAATTATTGGACTGTGATTCATTGAAGAACAGCGACGCTATCAGAGCATAGTGTGAGTAGTAATTAAGAACAATTAACCAAGTGTATTTTGCATTGTTAAATGAATTGTGCAGTGATAAAAACTGTGAAACTTGTGTGTGTTTTATTTTGCTATCCAAAAGAACTCTTATAAACAACGTTTATTACTGATTTTGTAATAAACGTAACAATATCAAGTTTGGTAACTATGATACAAACATTAAGACCGCTAGAGCGTAAACAGAAATATATATAAAGTTTTATATATGTTTTGTATTTTGTATATATGTTATATGTAACACTAGTATAAATGGGGGTTTACTGAAGGCTGAGAACTGAAAAATTCAAATAATTCGGTTAATATTCAAGATAGAAAATAAATGTATATGACAATATTTATAGTAAATGTAATTTGCAATAAGATTGACTCTATACACTTTTTCGATCCGACTTATAGTAACGGAGATATTTTGTATTTTCAAAATTCTCCCCCTCTAACCCCCCTCCCCTTGTTAGATTTCAGCCGTTAACGAACATGATCTTTCTTTTTACATAAAACGACTAAATATCGAGTTTGGTAACGATCAAACAAAAATTGCGGCCGCTAGAGCAGTAACAGACAAATATACGTATACGTACGTATGAATTTCATATTGTGTAAGCCAAGATAATGTGTGAAATATTTTTTTTTCCTGTTATCGTTGAATCATGGTAACATTACTAAACTGAAATGAGTGAAGAAAGTGAAACATTTTGCAATAGAGTGAAGAAAGTGAATTGCCTTCTTAATTAGTAATAAGTATAAATTAAAAAATAATTTGAAGTTGGAAATTAAATGCTTTTAAATGTTTCTTAACATTGTAAGAATTTATTTTAACAAAATAAACTGAAATGTGAGTGAATTATTGGTGGAAATAATCAATATTATTTTAAAATTTAAATATAATAATAATTACCTTCTTTGTTTATAACCTGCACTTGTTTATAACTGCACTACTTCACAATCATCACTAGTTGTTTTATAACTATGCTTATAACCTTTCACATCCATGCTTATAACCTACCAACAACATACCATAATCTTCACAACATCCTAATTTTGTTCATATTCTGCTTAGATCTGATCATATATTACACGATTACAGACAAAATTTAATATTGCACTCTTAACGAAAGTAGAATTTACAACTCTCGTGAAATGACCACACTCGCTTCGCTCGTGTGGGTAAACGTTTCACTCGAGTTGTAAAATGATCTACTTTCGTCACTTGTATAATAAATAACTATTTTTATACGTATTACATAATCATAAATCATGTACATTCTTCATATTATGTATCAGTTATAGCTTTTATACAAATATTAGTACCGGCTTAATTAAAACTAACCTTCTTACTTTTCGTCATAATTACACCCTTAAAAATTGTCTTATTGCTATAATCTCTCATATAGCCTCTTTAGAACTCCAGTCAAAACCTGGCATGATTTTATTTATTGTTTACCCCCAATCAGTTATCATTATAAAATTTTAAGCGGAATTCATTTTCATCTCTGAGGTATGGATGATTGATGGACATTTCGGAAAAAATACTGGATAATCACTTCATGAGTAGCCGATTTCCCTTAAGGGGGAAAGAGTACTTCACAAATGTAAATAGCAATCTGTAATTAAATGTAAAAAATGTATCATGTAATTAGACACTTATTAATGCAGTATCAAGCACAGAATTATCACTGGGTTTTTTAAAAGTTAATGTTATTATTTTTTGAAAAGGGGTAGCCCCTGATGAGGAGGTATGTAAGCCACGAAACATTTTGGGCAGTATGAAGGTTTTGCTCGTCGGAAAAAATGTTTTTGTATTGGTTTGTTCCCTTGGCCATGAAACTATGTAGAACAGATAAATTTATTTATTTATTTATACTGGACCCGCATCTAGGGCTGAATTTGGCTCAAATGATTTAACTCTGTGATATAAATAATACCTTGTTTAACGTAAACATAAACTGTATTGTAAAGAAATTAATAAAAAATTAAATAAGATAACATAAACATTAAAATACAAGTAATAAAAGTAACAGCAAATCATTTACACTTGTAGTAAATTAAAATGGTTTTATTAAAATATATTATGTATTTATTATTTATATATATATTCTATATATTATATATATATACATATACATCTATTCCTAGTAAATTTTTATTATCTTAAATATTATATGAAATTTCACTAGTTAAAAATCAAACAGAAAAGAAGTTTAAGTTTGAAATACAAATTCAATTTTTTAAGGTGTTTAAGTATAATTGTCAATATATGGGAACATATCAACAATATACTAGAACATGTAAAAGAAAGAGAAAAAGATTTCTGATTATTTAATTATATTATACAAAGAAATTCATCAGGATCTCATTTTTGCCATCTGTAGTGGGGTGATGCTTGATGGAGATTTGAATAACGCTGTGCTTAACAAAGTCATAGTGAGTACTGTCTCATTAGTATGTATTTCCGCCGTTTAAAGTGAGGTCTGCAAATGAGAATTTTTTACTATCATAGATCTAGATTAAGCTTGGTCAATGATAAGCATTTTTCAGAGGCTAGACTTGGATTTCAAGCCTTAATTGATAAAAGCATTAACCCCAGAGATATTCCTCGAGTCGTGGATACTACTCTTTGTATCCCTGCCCTACTTCCAGCAGTCATTACTCACTCTCTTCATCATACCCACAATAGCAGGATTACTCCGCCATTTTTAAAAAATTTCTCATTAAGGAAGTACGCTATTACTTTAAGTCGTATCGTAAGACTAAATTCAGGTATCAAGATTCTACACAACTTATAATATCTCTAGACGGAAAAATCCGTCACTCAGGGGCCGTGCGTGAATCTATGTCAGATTTCAGCAGATCCATATTTGCACTGTATGTCGTTTAATTATAAGGTGCTCTTGAGTACTCAAGATTTTGTATTTAAGTTTCGAATAATGTGATTTATTGTGTGGCAGAGAATTGTTTATGTAACATGAGTTAGTAGTGGCGGTTTGCTGAAGGCTGAGAAACGTAAAAAATGAATATATATATCTATCATGAATCTAATCTTATATATATATATATATTATGTATATATAAATATATTATAGTTACACTATTTATATATTATATCTATATTCCTTTGCTGTGTGCTCTAACTCGGTCGGAAGTTTTGTTTTTTGTTTGTTACAAAACTTCGATTTTTAAACGGTTTTTTTCTAAAAATAAAGATAAAGTTCATAAACAGCTGACATTTGATCTCAGTGGAAGGGGGGTATTTGGAGGATAGGAATTTCGTATAAATTCCAAATATCTCGGTTATTATAGGTTCAATTGAGAAAAATTGTAATTAAAAACCACTCTTCTTGAAAATTAAATGTATTTATAAATATTTGCTTAGATACTTTTATTCTCTCCCTAGAATATTTACCGAAATTTTTTTGCATTTTCTGTTTAGTTTTCAGATACATCAGCAAACCACAATCCTACTCAATGTCACATATATGCAATACTCTGCTGGTTATATGAATAAACCACTTCTATTGTGAATTCTTAAATACCAAACATTCGCGTTTCAGTGAGGCGTTTATTATACGAGATACGTGGAAAAATACGTTCTCTGTTGATTCGCGCTCCCCTAGGGCCACCTTTAGTTCTTGTAATTACCTAGAAAGTTGAGCGATTGAGATACAATTATTATTTTGATATTTATAAATTACGGTATATGGGTATGTGTATAAATAGTTTATAATAATTGGTAATTGATGTTATATTCAGAAAATATTTCATGTAATTGTTTTTCTGTCGCTGTCTGAAAGAATATTTCTTATCTATTAATTTACGCTGTCGGAGAGGTTGGCTGGTCGCGTGTTTGTTTACAATACAGATTCATTACGTTGGTTATGGTTTTATTAAAATTGACTAAATTCTCAACACCACTTTGTGTTTATTCACTTAATAGTCATGGTGGGCGTTAAGTGTTAACAGTATGTAGATTTTTCTATTGTAAATACTGTTCACGACGCGGGAAATCTGCATCTTAGTTTTACGGCAGCCCCTGGCGTGGACGGGATTCTTTGATTTCTCTCAAGGGAAATGCGATTATAATCATTTTACCAGGGGTGGATGATGCTTAAGTATTAGATTCCTGTACGGAAACGAGTACTTCAAACCTGAAATTTTGTGTAAATTATATATTCAATAATAATATATATGATTAAATACACGTGCCACTTTTGTACAAAATTCAAAAAGTAATAACCCAGAAGTTCCTAGCCCCAAAAGAAAAAAAGTCCGTCACGCAGGGGCTGCGTAAACTAAGCAGATTTCCCACGTGAAGTTTTACAATAGAGAAATCTGCCGAATAACAACTGTAGTAGTAAGAAACCTCTAAACCTAAAACATTATTTAGGGCGTAATAACCCAGTAGTTTCTAGCCCCAAAAAACAGTTAACCTAACCTCTAAACCTATTCACGAGGGACGAATAGTTATGGAAACGGCCACCAGAGCTCTCGGCGGAAAGTCCGAACATAGCCTACTGGTGACCACACGCAGATTACAAATGCAAATATCTCGGTTAATATTCAAGATAGAGAATAAATGCATATAACAATATTTATAGTACATTTAATTTGCAATAAGATTGGTTCTATACAATATTTCGATCCGATGCATAATAACGGAGATATTTCGAATTTTCGAAAATCCTCCCCTCTAAACCCCCCCTCCCACTGGTCCGATTTCAGCCGTTAACGAACTTGATCTTCCTTTTTACATAAAACGATTAAATACCGAGTTTGGTGACGATTAAACAAAAATTGCGACCACTAGAGTGTTAACAGACAAATATATATATTTATATATATATATATATATATATATATATATATATCTATATATATAGTTTTGATCTGACCTCATTTTCGGCATCTCCTGGGTAGGATCTGCTATTGAGGTCGTACTCATGACGCGATTTTCGAAAAATTTCTTCAAATTTCCATCGATCCTTCCCAGGAGATGACGTAACTGAGGTCCGTTCAAAATTGTATATATATATATATATATATAATATATATATATATATATATATATATTATATATTATATATATAAAATTGTAACTCTGTCTGTACATTGATTTTTTTCGCGAAATTTCACGATAACTTTTTGTTTCACATGTCATAGATACCATAACTACATTTTGTTTCTTTCGTGTCTGTTTGTTTGTTCTTACCTTTTCACGTATAAACGGCTGAACCGAATTTTATGAAACTTGGTATGTATATTACTACTAGCCCAACTTAGACTTTAGGCTATATTAATATTCTCTAAGACGTAGAGGGGGGTATAATGAGGCCTGAAATTTAACTTATGCGAGATTGCTTTTCCTATTGCTTTTTCAGCATAATATGCACATAACAAAAGTTGTTTATTTTGTTATTTAGAGGTGATTTTTGTTATATGCCACTTTTGCCGTTATTCGGAAGCCATAAATGAGTTATACGCTATAAGGATAGCTATAGCGGAAGTCCACAATTTTTATTTGGCACTAAAGACTCAACCGCGAATTAATAAAACAAAACTCGGTATGTGAATTAAGTACTATTTTTTTTTAATTTATGAGTTATTATTCTATGAATTATGAATTATATAAGCTTATACTAACATTTCTAGGGACGGGCAGGCAGTGGGGGTTATAGGGGAGGCCTGAAATTAATAATAATGACTTTCCTATCGGGGTTTCGGCAAATAAGCATACATAACCGCATAAAGTTGGTATTTATTTTAGTTCTTTAGGAGAAATTTGCTCCAACACATCTTTTCAATATGAGACTTACCCTAGGTAGCCACACCCTGAAAAAATGATTTAAAATTCCAAATGTAATGTCAATAGTTGTCTCGCATTATAAATTCAAATTCTATGCATAATGCACAGGAGACCGGGGAAATATGACAATATGCAGGGACAGTGAAGTCCTTACATAAAAAAATACATTTTATTATTAACCAATCCATAGACAACGCCAGGTACAATAAACTCTAAACACTGGGACGGGGAAATGTCAAAATATTGTGCAAAGTTAAAGCCTTGCCAAAAAAAAAATAACGACATCACCATGTCAAGCCACATAATGAATTCGCCGGGTGAAGCCGGGTTAATATGGAGCTTAGTTATATAAATTATATATTATATATATATAGTATAGAATATCATAAAATAAATATATATATATATAGATTTTTAGGAAACTGGACCACAATTTTGCGTCGCGTCTTCAGTGAGAGATCAATGGACATTTGTAGGATTTTTGATTTTAAGGCGTATCAAGAGTAAAGTTACCTCAATACAGCAAATGCGAGTAATCTGCTTAACATAAACAACAAAACGTCCGTCACGCAGGGGCTGCTCGTAAAAAACTAAGCAGTTAATATATATATATATATATTTTTATATAAATATATATATATATATATATATATATATACTCCGGACAGTATGTTACTGGTACTCTGGCATAGAAATGTTAGAGGTTTAGGGCTATCTCAAGCACAATGAAGAAGCATTTCCTTGCAACACATAAGATATCTGCATCACGCTTTCAGAAATGACGGCACTAGGTTGTTTCAAGAAACAAGAGATTTTAACGCCAAGGAAATAAGGGACATGCCTCGAAAGTTTGAAATCCTGACAACAGTTGAAAGAAAATTATTAATGTGCGTCACAGGTTAAGGAAAGATTTGCGCATTCAAGTCCGATTTTCATCGAATGGTCTGGTCTTCTCCCTGCAAATAGGAAAAGGGAAGTTGTGAAAACATTCAGCGAATGGAAGCCAAGTAATTCCTGGATATGTAAAAAACCAAAAAAGGGGAGCCTATCCTGTTCTGATGTGGACAACAGGTGTAAAGATGAACGATGAAATTCTAGTGCCAGTACGCTCAATACCCTGGTAGGAAATCTAGGAATTCACAACCCGCTGCAGACATTGCAGTGAGTATGAAACCCTCTCTACATGTCCTAGGTATCTTGCCAGTGGGGAGAGCTGTTGCGCAATTCACGTCATTCACCAAGTCCGTCTCTGAAATAGCAACACTCAATCAAAAAAATATCACCCAGAACTGGGGAAATATTCCAAGAGGTTAGTTGCTTGTCAGAAGATGGCTATCAGAGGCGATGGCCCGAAAATCATTATAAATTATTTAAGAAGGGTGAATATCCATGGAACATATACTAGATCCTACAGTATGGTTTGAAAACTATGAAGTTTTTCAAGCGATTGGAGGCTGATTTTTGATGTGTTTTGAGGAAAAAAAAAGATTTACGAACCTTTCTGTAGGTAATCTAAAAGGAGAATACCAAATTTAAAATTTGGATGTAGTGTCCCAGACGGTGATTTTGCTGTTTGGGCAAGTGGAGTCCATCCCAAGTGGAGTCATTCAACATCACTAACTTCAAGTCAATCACCAGCTCAATTATTTTTATTAAATCAATAATTAATTCTCCTAAAAAAAAATGTATAAAACATTTAAAATACAATAATTTTTATTTTACCTATATACCCTTGGTGGGCTGATTAGGAGGCTGACCCAAAACGGGTACTCTCAAAATTAGGTGGGCAGCTTGTTATTTGATTTGATATATAATTTTGAACGGACCTCATTTTTCGTCATCATCTTGGTAGGATCGATGGACATTTGAAGACATTTTTCGAAAATCGCTCATGAGTACGACCTGAATAGCTGATTTCCCTTAAGAGAAAACTGCTAAAACAGAAAATGTAGACCAAACATGTGTTTCGGATTTATTGTAACTACTCCTCTATAGAAAAATCGGGCAAAATTGTTCATTTAGGGTAGTCTACAAATGGATGTTAAAGTTCATTTAATTTTATAAAACTAGTTTACCAATTGTATAATAACCATCAGGAACAAAAATATTGATTAGCAGATCAAAGCTCTGGATTTCGTTTAAAAAACCAATATTCGATGAATTCAAGTGGATTTCAATCAAACTTTCCTGTAAAGCATCCTTGCTCCATTATTTATAAATAATGTGTATTATACAAAATGGTTCTCTTCAATATAAAGGAAATATATTTATGAAAACACGATGAATGGTACAATAATATAAATGAGATATCGATCCGAAGAGGGGGCAGCAACGAGAGAAGAGCATACTAATTCCAAAGCCGGAACAGGCCGAAACAATACGAGAAAACCAATGCTTTCTGTTTGTTTGGGACGATTAGGCTTCATAGCTTTAGGATTACAATGTTAAAAGCACCCTTCAGGATTTGGGTATTTCATAATTCACTTAGTGACTTTACCAGGCATAAATAAAGAGCATTATTATGAAAATTAATATCATTTCAACGGGGGGGGGGTTATAATAATAATCCAACAGTTAATTCATTTTAGGTATTATTTGCTTTGCATATATAAATGAGCGATTATTGAAAATAAATTGCATTTTCAAATCCTTATCAATACCCCCCTCCATTCAAATGTGCTTATAAGTTGCCCTTTTCGGAATCATTATATCAAAACATAATGATATCATATACTTTTTAACACTAGTAAAACATCAGTCCACAAATTGTACAACCTGTGGTCTGCAAGCACAGCATTTTTATAGTAGAATATTCCCCATTTACATTGCAATAGCATTTTTATATGACGCAATTCCCCTCTCAACATATTTTTTTGTATAATAAAAAAAATGTTTATAACTGGTATACAAAAAATTTAATTCTGCAATTTACCACCCTCTACCCCTTCGAAATTTAATAGAATTAAGCCATTTATATATGAATGCAATTTGATATTTTTTCAGTCTTTTCAGTGAATTCTTTCTGTTCAACCTTCGTTGGCTAACTTGGAAGAAGGTCCCTGGGAGCGTATCTACCAGACTCTATACAAACAAGAAGAAATATATCTTTTCTTTACGAACATTTTCAATGAATCGAAATTTGAGAAAGTAAGACACTGCAAAAGAATTCCATCCCTCAAGGCCGATCTCTCAGGTTCTGGAATGTCACACTGGTGATCTGATATCACCATCTATTCTCGATTCCTCCAGTAGTAAGAAGTCTATGCAAACAGAAACTAAAGCATAAACTGGACATGATTTTTAGTGGCACAGGCAATATAAAGTAAAAATCAGGCGGTCAGTAGAGAGGTTGGCCGAAGACCGAAGGAGGGAGAAAAACTTGCTTAATATTCCAAATAGAGACAAAAACGCACGGAACAATATTTAATGGCTGAATTCCCTTAAGGAAAATCAGCTATTCAGGTCGTACTCATGACGCGATTTTCGAGGAACATTTCCTCAAATGTCTATCAATCCTACCCAAGAGCTATCAGTAAACCATCCAACCACTCCGACTCTTGTTATAATAGCAAAAAGCTTTTATATAAAGAACCACTTTATTGCAAGCATAAATACGAAATATTGTTTTCATTGAATGTTTACTGTCTGGGATATATGCAATCGTAGTGTGATGACGTCACCATTAAGATTTTGCGAGCGTGAATTGAAAATAGTTATTTTTTCTACACCTCACTGAATATTTAACTGTATCTTTACAGACTAAAGATCATATTAGTTAATGAATAAAACTGGGGGTGGAATAGGGGAGGGGGAGTTTATAAGGGGATTTTAAAAAATTCAAAATATCTTGCTCATTATAAGTTGTATCGCAAAATGTTAAATAACCAATTTTCAAAAACTATTGATGCTCTACAATTGTTGTCTTATACATTTTTTTGTAACTAGAGTATTAAGGGAGCCATTCATATTTTCTTGTTTTAAGACTTCAATGCCCCCTACCACTCACAACCTTCATCTGTTTTTACATAGAAATAGAGAATATGTGATGAGATGAGATCACCAGTTATACTGATATATGTTATACCATCACGTGGGGAATATGCTTAGTTTCCGCAGTCCCTGCGTGACGGACTTTTATTTATTTCTAACTGGCCATATGAGTGTCATCTCATAAGTAGGATAGATAGACATTTGAAGAATGTTTCCAAAAATCTGATGAATTGATGATTTTTCTTAAGACAAATTTTCTAAAAACAATTCTTCTTACGCCATTCTTAATTTACTGTCATAAAATATATCTACTCTGGAGAATTTATCAATTCTTAAGTTTAATAAATTAATTATTTGTATTACAAAGAAACAAAAAAGGAAAGTCCGTCACGCAGGGGCTGCGTAAACTAAGCAGATTTCCCACGTGAAGTATTACAATAGAGAAATCTGCCTAATAATAACAGGAGTAGGAAGGTATCTCTAGACCTATTCACGAGGGACAAATAGTTACGGAAACGGACGGAGATTCCCGAACATAGCCGACTCTTGCCGTTAACACACACAATACAAATGCAAATATCTCGGTTAATACTCAAGATACAGATAAATGCATAGAACTATATTTATAGTATATTTAATTTGCAATAAGATTGATTCTATACAATTTTTCGATCCGACGCATAATAACGGAGATATTTCGAATTTTTAAAAATTCCCTCTCTAAACCCTCCCCCTCCCACTGGTCCGATTTCTGCCATTAACGAACTTGATCTTTCTTTTTACATGAAACGCTTAAATATGAAGTTTGGTAACGATCAAACAAAAATTGCGACCGCTAGAGAGTTAACAGATAATATATATATATATATATATATATATATATATATATATAATTTTCATCATCTCCTGGGTAGGATCGATGGACATTTTAGGAAAATTTTCAACACTCGCGTCATGAGTACGACCTCAATAGCTGATTTCCCTTAAGGGAAATCTGCTAATAAATCGGATATTTTTGTGAAATATGAAACTGATTATATCCTAATGACCTGCCAATACTGTGAATTTCGTGATTAACTCAGTTCCTCGAATATCCCCCCCTCCAACATCCCCCTCCCCTAACCTGTGACTATAGGAAGCCTGCTATTGGATGAAAGTGAGGGGCAGCAGAGGAAGAGCGGTGAAATATTACCACCCCCCCCCCCCTTCTACATTCAGGGAATTTAATAGAATTTACGCTAGATTAACCCTCTCCATCCACCAATCCAGTACTACCAATATTACACTCCTCAATTACATATATAGGCTCTCTGTTATGTTGGCAAAACTCGCCATCCACCAGTTATTACAGCTCAAAATTAATTACGTCATGCTATTTTATACTTGTGCTAATTAAAAGCTGAGTGAGTTTACATCATATTTCAAAATACTCCAATCAATTATTCTACAGGAAATAAAGATGGCTTTAATTGGGAAATGAAGTTATTAATACACGAAAGGGAGCAATAAACCGGCATTAAATAATATATTTGAAATTCTGGTTGACTGTATATTAAATTAAATGGAGTACACAGTTTATGACAGCTGAAAATCATTCATAAACACTGGATACTGATGTACAATAAGTTCTATATTAGGGATACCTAGTATCATTTGCACTTTTGCAGCTGGTGGTGAATTCATGAACACACAGCACTTATAATCAATAACTTCTACGTTATGGCTCCTCACAATTTTATTTCTTATAAACGCTGAGCGCTTTCGGGGACTAAATCCCCATCCTCCGAGCGTCAGAGCGTAGGGCGATCCTATAGACTTGCTACCAGGCTAAACCCTGCCGATGCACTCGTACTATTTGCACTTTTGCAGCTGGGATCCATTCATAAACACAGAACACGTATAATCAATAAGTTCTATGTTATGGATACCGGGTATAATTTGCATCTTTGCTTCTGGCATTCGTTCATAAACACAGAACACTTATAATCAATGAGTTCTATGTTAATGATACCGAGCATCATATGAACCTTTGCAGTTGGGATTCGTTCCTAAACACAGAACACTTATAATCAATGAGCTCTATGTTAAGGATGCCGAGCATCATATGTCCCTTTGCAGTTGGGATTCGTTCCTAAACACAGAACACTTATAATCAATGAGTTCTATGTTAAGGATACCAAGCATCATATGTCCCTTTGCAGTTGGGATTCGTTCCTAACACAGAACACTTATAATCAATGAGCTCTATATTAAGGATACCGAGCATTATATGACCCTTTGCAGTTGGGATTCGTTCCTAACACAGAACACTTATAATCAATGAGTTCTATGTTAAGGATACCGAGCATCATATGTCCCTTTGCAGTTGGGATTCGTTCCTAAACACAGAGCACTTATAATCAATGAGCTCTATGTTAACGATACCGAGCATCATATGACTCACTGCAGTTGGGATTCGTTCATAAACACAGAGCACTTATAATCAATGAGCTCAATGTCAAGGATACAGAGCATCATTTGCACCTTTGGAGTTGGGATTCGTTCCTAAACACAGAGCACTTATAATCAATGAGCTCAATGTTAACGATACCGAGCATCATATGACTCACTACAGTTGGGATTCGTTCCTAAACACAGAGCACTTATAATCAATGAGCTCTATGTTAAGGATACCGAGCATCATATGACTCACTACAGTTGGGATTCGTTCCTAAACACAGAGCACTTATAATCAATGAGCTCTATGTTAAGGATACAGAGCATCATTTGCACCTTTGGAGTTGGGATTCATTCATAAACACAGAGCACTTATAATCAATGAGCTCAATGTCAAGGATACAGAGCATCATTTGCACCTTTGGAGTTGGGATTCGTTCCTAAACACAGAGCACTTATAATCAATGAGCTCAATGTCAAGGATACAGAGCATCATTTGCACCTTTGGAGTTGGGATTCGTTCCTAAACACAGAGCACTTATAATCAATGAGCTCAATGTCAAGGATACAGAGCATCATTTGCACCTTTGGAGTTGGGATTCGTTCATAAACACAGAGCACTTATAATCAATGAGCTCAATGTCAAGGATACAGAGCATCATTTGCACCTTTGGAGTTGGGATTCGTTCCTAAACACAGAGCACTTATAATCAATGAGCTCAATGTCAAGGATACAGAGCATCATTTGCACCTTTGGAGTTGGGATTCGTTCCTAAACACAGAGCACTTATAATCAATGAGCTCTATGTTAAGGATACAGAGCATCATTTGCACCTTTGGAGTTGGGATTCATTCATAAACACAAAGCACTTATAATCAGTGAGCTCTATTATTTTTAAATTTGCAGATGGGATTCATTCATAACACAGAATACTAATGTTCAATGAGTTCTGTATTAGAGATACCAAGACTTCTGAGATTTTTTGAAATCACTCCTAGAATGCCCCCCCCCCCCTATTATTTTGCAGGATTCAGTAATAAAATCAACAAGAACCACGTATTAAACATACATATTTATTTTAATGTTAAATATATCTTACAATATCCTTTAGGATAGGAAAAGCGGTTTAGATTTGATTAGATTTACTCCTACGTGTTGAATTGACTGCGTTACAGGAAGTCAATCAATGGGCGTGATAGAGAATCATAGTGCATGTAAAGTGTTAATGAAGCCGCCATGTCAGGCAATGTGTACAGCTAATACACCGATACAATCACTCCCTCACTCAATCACCTCATTCCTATGCTCAAACACACCCACACCAAACTAGTAGCCTTGAGCAGATTTCTCCTAGCGTAGGAAATCAGCTATTGAGCTACTCACGAAAAATGTCTTCAAATGTCCATCAATACTACCCAGGAGAAAACGAAATTAAGGCTCCTTGAAGGAATTTATGTATATGCGGGTGTGTGAGTACATGGTTTAACGCTCTATTGGTTGCAACTTACGTTTTCTTGTTACCAAACCCGATATTTGGTGGAAACCAAATGTTTCATTTAATATTCAAGATCAATTTCGTTAAGGGTTGAAATAGTGCCAAGAGCCGGGGGAAACAAGTATTCTTATTTTCACTGATATTATGAGGTTTTTAAAACATATTACAAAAGCAAGCCTAGCATCAATAATAGTTTTTCACCATACTACGATGTAATCACCTGATTTACACACCTAATTTGCGGTCCGAAAGCTACACTTCGCCGCACTAGGGCCGAAAATGAATATTTCGCCCTAGGGCCGCAAAATCAGCTGTTTATTATTTTAATTCATTCATTTCATTATATACATTATATTAGTTTGTTTTGCTCGTATTATTGTTTAGTTATTTAGTAATTATGGCTAATAATATATCAGAATCTATAAATAGAAGAGTAAAAGAAATCATGGCAGATTTGTTACCTACATAATAACATATCGTAAAACAATCCATACATTAAACATTCATCATGTCCCCATAACCACAAGATAACCTTCTAACAAAGAGGTACACTTAAAAAAAAAGAAAATCTTGTTTTTGATTAATGTTATATCGTATTAATATTTATTGTAGTATGGTGAAAAATAGATAGCGTTCGTGCCTCGGGCCAAAGTGCTTTTGCCGGCCCTCGAACTTTTCATGACCTCGACTGCGTCTCGGTCAAAAAATATCTCGGGCCGGCAAACGCCCACTTTCGGCCCTTGGTACGAAATATACTATTCTGCAATAACTCTAAACATATTTCTCATAGCTCTCGTAATAAGCGAGTTATTTGTAGCTCTCTTGCTTTCATTCTTCAGTGATTTCCCATTTCTATTCATATGAAAACGTTAACAATGGGCCAATATACAATGAATCGTCTTATTTTCAGCTTATACCTATACCAAATAAACCTTTTACTTGTTTTATACTATGAGAGATACATGCAGATATGTTCGATGTGACGCCTTCATTTATAATTTTAAGTTATATTCTAAACAATTTTAATTTTATCAATACGATGGTCGATATTATCCCTGAATCATTAGAAAGACACATTATTAAAGAATTAAGTGGAGCTGCTCACCGATGGTGAGTTGCTGACTGCTGCAGCTAAATCATCAATCGATGTTCGTGACAAAACTTTGAATGAATAAATATATATATATATATATATATATATATATATATATATATATACATATATTCAAACTTTTGTAAGGTAGGAGCGATGGGCATTGGAGGAATTTTTTCAAAAATCACTTCATGAGTACGACCTAAATAGCTGATTTCCCTTAAGGGGAAAAAAGAAGTAAAATATTGATGATATAATTATATGTATATATGTATTGTTTATGTGAATTTAGGTTAGTATTTAGGCTTTAGGTATAATACGAGTAAACTAACAGGCTAGTTAGTTAGGCTCTTGCTGCCACTTCTTTGAACAGTGGCAAAGGAGTCGCAGCTGCGGGTTCCCCTAGGACATTTAGGACTTTAACTAAATCTCCCAAATATTGCACTTTTATGCTTAGCCGTGCTCGGTGAGCTTATCCTAGCTACTTACCTGGCCCAATTTATCTATTCAAAATTTTATATCTCTTATTAAATGGAGACCGCTGGTATGGGGAAACCCAAAGGTACAGCGGGGGTAGTGGTGGGGGGAAAAATAATATAATTCTATCACTTGCTTCTAGTATTTTCTTATTTAGTTGAACTCCATGAATTTAATGCGGCATTTAGATTTAGTTACTATTTCTGTCGCATGGTTTCTCTATCCTATAATAAGGATTTTCATTCTATTAGCAGATTTCCCTTAAGGGAAATCAGCTATTGAGGTTGTACTCATGACGGAATTTTCAACATTTTTCTTCAAATGTCCATCGATCCTACCTAGTAGATGACGAAAATGAGGTCCGTTCAAAACTGTATATATATATCTATATCTATATATATATATATATATATATATATATATATATATATATATATATTTGTCTGTTACCGCTCTAGCGGTCGCAATTTTTGTTTGATCCTTACCAAACTTCATATTTAAGCGTTTTATGTAAAAAGAAAGATCAAGTTCGTTAACGGCTGAAATCGGACCAGTGGGAGGGGGGGTTTAGAGGGGAGGATTTTCGAAAATTCGAAATATCTCCGTTACTATACGTCGGATCAAAAGACTCTATAGAACCAATCTTATTGCAAATTAAATTTACTATAAATAATGTTCTATACATTAATTCTCTATCTTGAATATTAACCGAGATATTTGCATTTGTATTCTGCGTGTGGTCACCAATAGGCTATGTTCGGAGTTTCCGACGAGAGCTCTGGCGGCCGTTTCCATAACTATCGTCCCTCGTGAATAGGTTTAGAGGTTAGGTTAACTGTTTTTTGGGCTAGAAACTACTGGGTTATTACGCCCTAAATAATGTTTTTTAGGTTTAGAGGTTTCTTACTACTACAGTTGTTATTAGGCAGATTTCTCTATTGTAAAACTTCACGTGGGAAATCTACTTAGTTTACGCAGCCCCTGCGTGACGGACTTTTTTTAATAGCATTTCCGCTTAAGTTTATTACCTACCAAAACATAAAAATAAACTTATATGTTTATAAGTCCTCAAAGACTAACCTATTGGACAACACAGATCAAGTGAAATGTTATGGCTAAAATGCTTTTTTCAATATTATATTAAACAACAGTTTTTGTATTAAATGATTAATCAAAAGAGGATTTATAAATTAAATGAAGTTCCAGGTAACAGGTTAATTCCTGGTTTCGCCGGCTTCATACTGCTCGAGAAATCATCAGTGTGTGGGCAAACTACACTTGGGAAATGTTGCTTATATAAGCACCACCTGCGTGATGAACTTTTTTAAGTATTTTTTTTTTATAATCCTCTAGGTTGCATTGGTAAATTTAAGTTAAACATATAGAGAAATATCGTCATTAGGACAACATGAATTCTGCTATACCTCATGGAAATAATTTTTGCATATGTATTCTGCATATCCCTTAATATGAAGACTGGCTCCGCTGTCATTAAAAGTTTTATAATGTACACAACTTTCCGAGCACGCGAAGCTTGGCGAAAAGTTGGCGGGGAAGTCAAAGTTAGCAGACTGCAATCTCTGTAAATCAACAGCAAAATGGCTGACATAACTACCCCATTCGTCAAGCTGTATGATTCGTACTGCAATGGCGTTACACAGTACAGTAATGCCTTAGAGTCTTGTCTGAAGGTGCTGGGTTTGGTAATAGTGGTTACAGGCTGTATCTCGAGAAACTTCTCGCATTACACTGTAGTCGTAGAGACGAAATTGCTTGTGTTTCTTAAGGTCTTATGGCGAACTACTACTAGGTTATCATCACCAGGTAATATCGATAACTCTCGTTTTGGATAAGTACCTGCATTTTGAGAGTAAACTTTGTTTATTAAAATTGTCAATATTGTAATTTTTTTGTAAATTTGCATTGTAATCATATCCTCATCCATATCGCAATTTTAACAATATAAACGAGGATATAAAAACTCGTAATTTACATGTCTCTATACAAATTTGTAATTTTCATAAAATTAGACAATTTATCTATCTCTTTGGGATCATCCCCAAGGACCACTGACTGCTATATTATTGGAAATGTTGCATTCGTTTCGAATATTTGTATACGTATGGCATTCCATTAATATGTGGTACATAGTTAAATCCGTGTTACACTTCCCACAAATCAGTGGTTGATCTTTTGTCATAAGAAAACATTGCGTAAATCATGTGTGGCCTATTCGGAGTCTTCCTAATACGACTTCATCTCTTCTGTTGTCTCTTGTCAAATAATTTCATGGAAGTTTTAATAGTTTTACCAGATTTCCCTTAAGGGAAATCAGTCTTTGAGGTCGTACTCATGACGCGAGTTTCGAAAAATTAATTCAAATGTCCATCGATCCTATCCAGGAGATGACGAAAATGAGGTCCATTCAAAATTATATTTATATATATTTGTCTGTTAACGCTCTAGCGGTCGCAATTTTCGTTTGATCGCTACCTAACTGGATATTTAAACGTTTTATGCAAAAATAAAGATCAAGTTCGTTAATGGCTGAAATCGAACCAGTGAGAGGGGGGGTTTAGAGGGGAGGATTTTCGAAAATTCGAAATATTTCCGTTACTATACGTCGGATCGAAAAATTATATAGAAACAATCTTTTTGCAAATTAAATTTACTATAAATAATGTTATGTACGTTTATTCTGTATCTTGAATATTAACCGAGATTTTCTGTTTTCAGCTTCTCAGATGAGATCGGCAATCTTCGGGTCTAGTCGTGAGTTTCCGTCAAGAGCTAGTTCGGGCCGTTCCCGTAACTGTTTGACTCTCTATTCTGAAATTTCTCTATTGTAAAACTTCACGTGGGAAATCTGCTTAGTTTACGCAGCCCCTGCGTGACGGACTTTTTTACGTTTTATTATAATATATAAGCAAGGTTTGATAATATCTGCAACTTCCATCGCTAATTTCTGCTTGGAGCCTTCCTGCGTGTCAGGCGTAAATATATCGAGGTGAGCAGTTCGTTTCGTGGCTTGTGGGAGAAGGGCGTGCAGTTGCTCAGCTAGCGATTCCACAACAATTTATGTAAAAAAAAAAGTAATAAAGTCGAATTACGGGGCCACCATTAAAAAGAAAAAGAAAAAAAGAAAAAAAAAAAGAAAAGAAAAATAGCTCCTCAATAGCTGATTTCCCCTAAGGGAAATCTGCTAATACCGAATCAGAATTTCTTTTGTCTGATTGTTTCTTTACATATTTATTTACCATTTAGGTGAGCACAAATGGTCCCCTTGTATTTGGTTCGGTGTAAAAGAATTATAAACACTCGAAAATGAATTAAGACAAAACTAAAAAATAGAGTGGCCTTGTTTTATTGCACCAAGAACCCCAAGCACAATATTGATTAAAGCTTACTGATCATAGTAAAATTCAAAAATGACCAAGCCTTATAATCTTATTAGTGATATGTGCTAAGATTGACAATGGAACGTTAAGCCAGGATAATAATACAATAATGGAGGGACACAGAAGATGGCTGTCTTGTTAGGACAGTTAACATGGACCTGAGCTTGAAGGTAGTTAATCTAGGATATCCAGGATAAATTAGCTTAACAAAAGCTGAAGATATCCTATGTCAATTATCTCACAGCAATCCCTTTAGTCCTGTCTACAGGAAATTCAACGGACCTCTGCTTCATAGGAATGTTTGTCTTGAGAGGGATTATCGACGCGAGGTTTGGAATAGCCCTTGGATTAAGATACACTACGGGAAACGACTCTGCTGGCACAATTCTGACGGTTCTCTTCTTAGTTTCAAGAACTTATTTCTAACTAAAAACTGAGAAAATAGAAATAATCAAAGCAGATATACCAAACGAAGCACAAAACGTTTTTTTGGCAGAAGGAATAAGGCAACCAAAGTACGCATCAGCCCTACTGATTAATGTTTCATTAACTTCTAACAAGTTCTATTTACTCGTTGTAAAGCCAAACAACAAGGTCGCCAAAAAAAAAAAAAATCGTGGAGAACATAGGGCAAATATATATACATTTTTTAAAATATATTTTTCTATGCAAATTACCCATGCACAAAGGGCTTTTATTTACTACATGTACCATACTACTATAGTAGATAACATCTATGTTTAACATCTATGTTATCTATGTTATCTCATGATTTTGTATAAAAGAAATGTGGTTCATAAATTTGTTGTCGAAATTAAAAAAGAAATAAAAAGGAAAGAAAAACCTAAAAAAATAATAATAAATAAAGAAAGAAAGAACAATCAAAGTGATAAAAAAATTAAACCGCATAATTAAGATATAGCGAAAATACCCCAATATTAATTTGACTTCATTAAGACAGTTATGCCACTCAGTCTATTGCATTATTCTTGATGCAGTTAAAACAAATGGAAGGAGAAACTTAAAATATTACTTTTTTTTTTTTAAAACGTCCACTGTTCTATTAAACTTTTAGAAAAATGGATATTTTTTGAACAAAATCTTTTGATCTATTAGCCATTGGTCTTTGTTTTTGTAGAAGTATGTTGGAGTGTGTTTCGTAATTGTGTACTCAGTGTGCATATATATATATATATATATATATATATATATATATATATATATATATATAGATATCAGTTACCTCCTGTAGTGGTCACAATTTTTGTCTTATCGCTACCAAATTCGATATACAGCCGTTTTATGTAAAACTAAAAATCAAGTTCCTTAAAGGTTGTAATCGGACAAGGGTGATGGGGAGTGGGTTAGGGGCGGGGATTTTCGAGAATTCAAAATATCTCGGTTATTATACGTCTGATCAAAAAATCATCCATTAATTTCGTCATTGCTCAAAAATTAAGCGAGTTATTTGTATGCTCTCTTTAACAGCCTTCAGGAAGCACCCTCTACACATCGGATGTTTACTTAGAAATGTAATAAATATTGAGAAGTAGATATTATGAGGACTTTTTTCTGAGTCAACATGATTAATGATAATATAAATCTCAAACTAAAAAAAAGTCCGTCACGAAGAAACTAAGCAGATTTCCCACGCAAAGGTCTACAATAGATAAATATACATACTGGAAACATCACCGCGAATATTAAGTGAATAAACACAAACGGTAATGAGGAATCTTTCAGTTAGAAGTTAATAACTCTACAACGGAAAGCGTCTGGGTTGTAAACAAACAGGCCATCCAGCCTGAATTCTAGACCGGAAATAAAAACCATTGATGAAATATATCTTACTATAACATATTTATTTTATTCAGAACTGTTTACTATAGCTAGTGCTGTAATTTGTAATGAATAATTTTAATCTCAATTGCTTAAATTTTAGTAATCCGAGAAAAAAAGGGAAGGTCAACAGAATGTATTCGCATAAATCTCAGAAAGTAACAGTTCAATGTAAACAATATTAATTTCTTAGCCTTGTAATGAAGATGTTCATTATATAACAAGAGTAGGAGTGGGGGTTTCCTGAAAGCGGAAAATAAAATATAAAATATAATATAATTATAAAATCCAAATATATCGGTTAATATTAATGATACAGAAAATATGTATATAACAATATTTATAGACCATTTAATTTGCAATAATTCGATCCGACGTATAATAACGGAGATATTACGAATTTTCAAAATTACCCCTCGAAACCCCCCCACCTCCCACTGGTCCGATTTTAGATATTGACGAACTTGATTTTTCTTTTTAAATAAAACCATTAACTGTAAATTTTGGTAACGCTCAAAGAAAAATTGCGCCCTCCAGCGTTAACAGACATATATATATATATATATATATATATATACTAGCTCAGATATATATATATCGCTCGGGGAATTCATTTGAGGCTGATGTTGATTGGTATTTTTTTGGCAAGGCTTTATTTTGCACATTATTTTGACATTTACCCGTCCCAGTGTTTTAGGGTTAATACCCGTCGTTTCTGTGGATTTGTTAATAATAAATTATTTTTTTATGTAAAACTTCACTGTCCTCCTTATTGTCCATATTTCCGCTTCCTGTGCATTATGCATAGATTAGAATTATTAAGGACTAAATATTAACACACATTTGAATTAATTTTTCCAGGTGAGGTACCTGGTAGTTCATATTGAAAAGATTTCTTGAGCAAAATTTCTCTAAATAACAAATAAACAACTTTTGTTATGTGCATATTGCCCGAAACTACAATAGGAAACGAAATATCGCTATTTTTTAATTTTGGCTTCCTTCATAACCCCCAACTCCTGTTCGTCCCTAGAAATGTTGGTATGGCTTGTTATAATAAAGCGTTAGTGTCTAATACATATAACGAGTTTTATTTATTTCGGTTGGGCCTTTTGTCCCAGATAAAATTATTCACTTCCGCTATAATTTTTAGCGTATATCTCGTTTATAATTCGGTATACGAAAAAAAGTGTATAAACAAAGTTACTCTAAATAGCAAAATAATACAATTTTTGTTATGTTCATAGTTGCCGATAAATATAACCAATAGGAAACGAAATATCGCTATTTTTAATTTCTGGCTTCCCTTAAAACCCCCTCTCCTGCCCGTCCCGAGAAATGTTGGTATGGCTTCTTATAATGAATGCGTTAGTGCTAAAAACACATTACCGAGGTTTTATTTATTTCGGTTGGGTCTTTTGTCCCCAAATAACATTGTTGACTCCCGCTATAGTCATTATTATTATTATTTATTTATTGGAGCTTTCGCAGCTTCGGCGATGTTGCTCTAAACTAAAGGATATGTAACTTAAAAAAAACAAAAACAATACAACACAAAAAAAAATTAACAAAATTAAACAAAAACAGAAATAGAAATGGAACACAAAGCACAAAAGGAAAACTAAACAGATAAGGAACACAAAACGCAAATGGAACACAAAAAACAAAAATGGAACACTGACACAAAAGGAACACAAAACAAACAAAGGATTTACAAAACATAAAAGGATCAAAAACACAGAGAGAAAACACAAAAAACAGAGTCATTAGCGTATAAACTCATTTAAACTTTGGAATACGATGAAAGTGTTTATGAAAAAAGTTACTCTAAATAACAAAATTAAAGAACTTTTGTTATGTGATATTTGCGAAAAAAAACAATAGAAAACGAAATATCACGACTTTTAATTTTCAGGCCTCCCTTATAAACCCCCACTCCGTTCGTCTCAGAGAAAATTAATATCCGCCTATCTCTCAAGTTGGACCAGACTGCTTACGGTGTGCCAATTTAATTTAAAATCAGTTAAGTAGTTTAGGAGTCCATCGCGGGACAAACATCGTGACAGGAGATTTATATATATATTAAGATAGAGAGAGAGAGAGAGACTGAGGAGAGGAGAGAAGAGAGAGGGAGGAGAGAGAGAGAGAGAGAGGAGGAGAGGAAGAGAGAGAGAGAGAGTAGAGAGTTTTGAACGAACCTCATTGTTCGTCCATTTTCCTGGGTAGGATCGATGGAAATTTGAAGAAATTTTTGGAAAATCGTGTAATGAGTACGACTTCAATAGCTGGTTTCCCTTTAAAAAAAAATCTGCTAAAACAGGGTACAATTGCTTTGAAGAACTCTATAACAACAGCAGTAACGGGTCTCAGAGGTTTTCTGACATAATTGCTTTGAAACCCATAAGTATACGAGCTTTCATTATTATTACTTATTAACGTCCACTTTTTGCAACTCAGGCTAATTGGGACGGCTTTTCTATAGGTTACCACCCTTTTCTAGCCAGGGTGGGACTTGGGATGTTATTTACTGAATTTCGTCACTAAATAATTTCTCTAGGTTTACCACGTGAGATTAACGTCAACGCTTCAACTCACTGAGCCCCATAATAGACAGTACTTTGTGGTTCGAAACGAATAATCCAGAAGAGGCGGTGAAAGTAGATGCAGAAAAGAAAGCAATATATGAAAGATGCGTGGGGCTACTTCGGGAAAAAGTGTCTTGAAAACTTCCGTAGGAAGACATTATGAAGTCCTTGGGCCTAGAGGAACCGGACTCAAGAATATATGAACCAGCTGGCCATAGCCACCAGCTGTTTGCCACTCCCATCTCACTCTATTATAATAGACTCACTTTGTAGGAGGAAACAGTAGCAGTAAAGTAACCTTATTTCCACCAAATTAACTTACAATTATATCAGGAATGCATAATTATTTACATAGTACTTGGTATATACTGCTAGCACGAGTGACTTGAGGCACAGTGAATAATAAAACATTCGGTACTTGTGTGTATTATATCCACCACATTTTAGTTCCTCTAGTTCCACGCTAGAATGCGCTACTGAAGTGGAGACGCTCGCTAGCTCTCCCAGGCTAATGGGTTAGTCTTTTGTCATAGTTGCGTTTGCTGTTTAGAGTTTCTTAGTCCTTTTTAAAAATGCTTCTTTGGGATTTGGCCAACGACTGAAGAAGACGGCTGTTAAATATTTACAGGAAGAGGAATATTTTGGGCTATCAGAAGAAAAGTGTTCTAAATCACATTGTATGAAACTTTATAGTGGAAAAAAAGTCTTTTTTGGAAGTTGGTTTGCTAATGTAAGAAAGTGTGGTGGTCAAGTCGGCTTTTGGATTGACACTTGGTTCTGAAGGACAAGTAAAATTCCATTTTGTAATGAATTGAAAGTTCATTTACTGCTGGTGGCGAAGAATTGACATCTGTTCAATTTTTGCAAAAAACAACTCAAAATTTTCAATAAGACTGCTATTGATTGGAACAGTTACAAGAGGGAGTTTTGTCCTTAGATATGAAGAAACAGTATTTCCAACATTTACCGCCTAAAAGTGAATAAATATGTTTTTTATTTTTAAAAATCGTGTTATCCTTTTATTTATCATTATAATCCCGTTAGAAGGTTACTAAAGTAAGTTATAACCTCCTGGCGGCAATGAATTTCGTACTACTTAAACAGAACAGCACTCTAGCGTAGGAGCTAGTCGAAACTAAAATGTGGTGGATATATTACACATAATGTAAGAGAAACATTCTTATGTATAAAAGTTTAAAAAATCCATCTTGCAGGGGCTGCGTAAACTAAGGAGATATCCAACATGCAAGTAGAACAAACTGTGTGTTTGTAACAAAAGTTACTTTAAATAACAAAATAAACAACTTGTGTTATGTGCATATTTGCAGCAAAACCAATAGAAAACGAAATACTGCTATTTTTAATTTCAGGCCTCTTTTACAACCCTGTTCGTCTCAGAGAAAATTAATATAGCCTAAAGTCTAAGTTGGGTTAGTAGTAATATACATACCAAGTTTCATAAAATTTGGTTCAGCCGTTTATTCGTGAAAAGGAAACAAATAAACAACAGACACCAAAGAAACAAAATGCAAGACAAAATTGAATATCACAAAAGTTACTTCAAATAAAAAAATAAACTACTTTTGTCATGTGCATATTTGCAGAAAAACGAATAGAAAACGAAATACCGCTACTTTTAAATTCAGGCCTCCCTTACAACCCCCTCTCTGCCCATACCCTAGAAATGTTTAGTATCGGCTTAATATAAGGAAGGCATTAGTGTTAATACACATACCGAGTTTGTTATGCGTGACAAAGGTAACAAAACAATTAAAACAAACAAACTCATGCATCAAAGAAACAAAATGTCCGTCACGCAGGGGCTGCGTAAAACTAAGCAGATTTCCCACTTAGAAGTTATACAATAGAAGGAAATCTCCATATGAGAGCCGAACAGTTACGGCGATAGGGCCGTAACTAGGTTTTGGCGGAAAATTCATAAAAATCCTTATCGGCCCCCCAAATTTCAATAAAAAATGCAAATATCTCGGTTAATATTCAAGATAGGGAATAAATGTATTATAAACAATATTTATAGTAAATTTAATTTGCAATAAGTTTTATTCTGAACAATTTTTCATGATCCGACTTATAGTGAACCGGAGATATTTTGAATTTTTCGAAAATCCTCCCCTCTAATACCTCCCCATCCCACTGGTCCGATTTACAGCCGTTAACGAACTTGATCTTTCTTTGTACATAAAACGACTAAATATCGAGTTTGGTAACGATCAATACAAAAATTGCGGACCGCTAGAGCGGTTAACAGAACAGGACATAGATATATATCTATATATATATATATATATTTATATATATTTTTATATCTATATACATATATATTTGAACGGGACTCATTTTCGTTCATCTCCTGGGTAGGATCAATGGACATTTGAAGAAAAATTTCGAAAATCGCATCATGAGTACAAACCTCAAATAGCTGATTTCCTTAAGGGGAAATCTGCTCAAAATGCAGATATGGTGTCTATGACATGTGAAACGAAAAGTAATTGTGAAATTTTGAGAAGAAAGTCCAATGTTACAGGACAGAGGCTACCAATATTTATAATATATATATATATATATCTAGTTATACTAGTGATTTTTATATAATTTTGAACGGACCTAATTTTCGATCTCTCCTGGGTAGGATCGATGGACATTTGAAGAAAATGTTTGAAAATCGCGGCATGAGTACGACCTCAATAGCTGATTTCCCTTAATGGAAATCTGCTAATAAGCTATTTATTAATATTTTTAAATCTTATACCGTTTTATTTTAAGAGTGAAGATGGTTAGGCCTCCTTATCGTATGATGATGAACCTCCATCAGCTAAATCCCGAGGATAATAAAGCTGGTGCATTTCAAATTAGAAATATTCATCAGAATTTATATCTGGATTATATTGTGCCTATGGATCAATTTCGCTAGTAATTCAAGCCAAAACCATAGAGTATCTCCATAGTTTTAGTACTCTGCACCGTCCGTCTGAGTGTTACTTTCAACGCCACAATTGGAATTATTGCCGTCAGGTTAAAACTTTTAAAACCTCCGAATAAAAAGATGATATAAATTGGAAAAGGGGCCTGTTATAAATGAAATGGTTAAAAAGGGAGATGGATATAAAGAATAAATAACAAACCTGCTGGACGGGGGAGCAATAAATCGCCAATATCTGGGGCCTGCCATACCAACGAGATACCGGCACTAATCATTTATTTTTATCACGGGCAGTGCTCTGACGTCATAAAACCCCCATCTGGATTTTTGTTTGATTACCCTATCTCCCCTTGGCCGCAAACAGCATTCCTCTAAGGCCTCAGTAATCCTACTAGATTTAACAGCAATTTATTAAGGCCGCACCAAAGAATATCCCTATAAACAAACATGGCTGGCTAGGTGAGGCGGAAATTATCGTATTTCATTAATCCATGCTTCACAGTCCCCGGTTCAAGCGTAAGGGACATTCCCACGCCCCCCGCCACCTGCAGCACAAGGGGTAATTTGTGTTGTATTTAGAAATCAAAATGCTGTTCAACTAGAGTCCAAATTCACTGAATGCTGGACATTTGAAAATAAAATTGCCACCGGTAATTATTGCGTAATTCAAATTTCACAGTCGGTAGGTGCCATCATATGCTGCTGATCACAACCCACAGGCAGTGATGGGTGGTTAGGGGTGGTTTTCTAAATTACCTTAGTTTTCTGAATTAGATATAACGGATGAAAAAAACATTTTAGCAGATTTCCCTTAAGGGAACTTTTAACGAAGTATAAACGAGATATATACTATAAACTAAAGCGGGAGTCGACTATTTTATTGGGCAAATATGTACTATCATAACAATTAAACGTTAATGTCATTATGACAAAATGCTCTTAAACTCGAAATGATTGTTTAAAGTATTGCTTAGGTTGCAGGGACGGCTACGATCTCTTCCCCTCGACTAGCTTTTTGAATATAATTGAAATTACTTTTAGGGTAACATTATTATTTAATTCCATCAGGTAGATAAATTATTACAATAATATTTTGAATTAATAATTTAAGGAGAAGAGTGTTGATAACTCTAATGCGAGAGCGGAAATAGACGGAGGCTAATAGAGTTAATTGAGTTTACTAATTTCGTGTGAAATGCTGGGCATTACGGGAAGTGATTACCACTGAGTTCTACTATTATGAATATAACCTTACGTGCTAAACTATGCTTAAACTATATCTGCGCGGATTGGGTGGTGACAGGAAATAAGTTTCATTATCTCGGATATTTTATTGTAATAAATACTATTCATGATTATGGTTTGAAGTATTCAAAAAGGTGAGTTAAAAAGTGGCAAGGGAGAGATTAGGAACACATTTTTATTTATTCTTCAAATATAAAATTTCTCATTTCTAAGTCGCCTGCCTGACCCTCACAGCAAAACACTGCGCGCCGACGGGACGTGTAGTTGTAAACATAGAAAACCTTGCCCAAAAAAATACTATCCTCATTCAGTCTCAAATGATTTCCCGAGCGAAGTCGGGTACCTTAGCTATTATATATATATATATATATATATATATATATATATATATATATATATATATATATATATATATACCATCACTCAGTCTCAAACGATTACCCGGGCGAAGCCGGGTACGTTAGCTAGTATACAATAAGTTGTTGACACTTTCATCCTCAATATACTCAACAAAATAGCTTAAAGTATATCTGAATGTGTACAAAGCTTTTTCAATTAATGCATACTCCTCCGAGTGAAAATATTGCAGCTGGCCGAATCGGGCTAGAGATAAGACTGTGATAACAATCCAGTGGCCAATATGAAGGAGGATTAAAACTTTGCTCTTCCCATGAAGGCGGCTTCCATCTTGAGAACTGTTTACCCTCGCTGCCCTCCCCTTAGTTACACTATATACTAATCCTGCCTATTATAACTCTCCTTGCCTTAATCCATCTCAAACACCCCAACCTACGGGCAGTCTTACCAACCGCTTGCTCTTTTCCTGGGCCTCCCGCGAAAACCTTTTTAGCAGATTTCCCTGAAGGGAAATCAGCTATTGAAGTCGTACTTATGACGCGATTTTTGAAATTTTCTTCAAAATTCTCTCTCTCTCTCTCTCTCTCTCTCTCTCTCTCTCTCTCTCTCTCTCTCTCTCTCTCTCTCTCTCTCTCTCCCTCTCCCTCTCCCTCTCTCTCTCCCTCTCTCCCTCTCCCTCTCCCTCTCCCTCTCCCTCTCCCTCTCCCTCCCCCTCTCCCTCTCCCTCTCCCTCTCCCTCTCCCTCTCTGGAAGAGGCTTCCACCAAAGCCGAAAAGTTACGAATACGGCCGAACTAATCCGAACGATACCCGCGACCACGTGTCCCACAGACTTCATAAAAATGCAAATATCTCAGTTAATATTCTAGATAGAGAATAAATGTATATAACAATATTTATAGTAAATTTAATTTGCAATAAGATTGGCTCTATAGAATTTTTCGATCCGATGCATAATAATGGAGATAATTTGAATTTTCTAAACCCCCCCTCCCACTGCCCCGATTTCAGCCATTAACGAACTTGATCTGTCTTTTTACACAAAACGGTTAGATATCGAGTTTCGTAACGATCAAACAAAAATTGTGACCGCTAGAGCATTAATAGACAAATATATATATATATATATATATATATATATATATATATATATATATATATATATATATTATTTTGAACGGACCTCATTTTCGTCATCTCCTGGGTAGGATCGATGGACATTTGAAGAAATTTTTCGAAAATCGCGGCATGAGTACAAAAGGAGGGGGGGTTCATAATAATGTATTTGCATGTATCTCACCTTGAAAAAAGATTTGTTGAACACAGTATTTGGTATTTCGGTTTGAAATAAGATGGTTCATGATACCCGTATATTGGCATATTCTTAACGTCTGATAGCAAAGAAGAGGGGGGGGGTTGGTTTAGTGAAGGCTGAAAACTTAAAAAGTCCATAAGTACGCCCTCAATTGCTGATTTTCCGTAAGAGATATCTCATAAAAATAAATGATTCCTCATACGAATTAGGGACTCAGGTTAGCCATGTGAGTCCTTAATCTCACACGGTAAACCAAGAGTGGCGAGTTCGATTCCCGCCCTGGGCAATAGGAGTTTATTTAGTGACTAAATAAAATCCTTAGTCCTTCCCTGGCTAGAAAAGGGTGGTAACCTGTAGATAGCCCATCCCAATTAGCAAAATGTGGTCGTTAATAAATATTTTAATTTTCATAAAAATTATTCTTCAGTTGCTAAATGAACATATGTGCCAGGAAATTCATAACTTCTATTTTTCTTCTTGATGACATTTCCCTAGATATTCTGGTCTGGCAAATCTCAACAAAACCGTGACCTAAAGTTCTTTAGAAACCCAATATTCAAAATCAGAATCCTCACATGCTATAATATTACCACAATGTAATTTAAATATAGAACTCATTATAAGCTTTAGTAGCCAATAATTTCGCAATCTTTCCCAGCATTATGGATGCAGTAGCATGGTAAACAAGAATAAGAGAGTTGAGTGAAATTTAAAACGGAAATGTGTTTTATTTCTATGGCCCTCAGTGGCAATAAGAATTTCCTCGTCTGAAACTTTGTGATGACACAATTTTCAGGAAATGATACTTTTTCTTAGGTCTAAAAGAAAAAAAAAATCCCCCCCAATGTTATCACAAACTTTTTTTTTTGTGATATATTTGAGTGGGAAGAGAACTCGAGTCGAAAAAATAATGTTGTGGATCTCGAGACATTCCCCCGGCATTCTTCCCCTAAGTAATTTATCCTAAGGGGTGCGGATTGGTGTGATTCCATGTGGGATGTGTTGGCCCTGAATGGTAGAGATGGCGGCACTGAGCGGGGGGTGATGGGCTCCAACTCGGTGGGGCAAGTAGCTAAACTGGCCGTTATAGAAGAATTCTCATTTCTCCCGAATAGCGGGAGAGGGCGCTTCTACCTCAAAAACCACCCCAAACTTTATATAGCATAACTCTGGGGGGGGGAGGCCACTTACAACTTGCCCCTCTGCAACCACCCCCACCTCTCAACTCCCCGACAAACTCTTATTTTCTTTTAATAAAGACTTCATTTATTTATATTTTTGTCGAAAAACTTTTTAATAAGTATATCTTTCTCTATGAATTGGTTTAAATACTAGCTTATATATCCCTCCCACCCCGTTCTTCCGTTTTACATTTTAATATCAACTGAATGGGAAGAAGTAAAGGAATACTTGAAATCAGTGAATGAATCTGTACTTTCTATGAACTCAATACTACAAGGCACAAAGCCATTTCGTACACCACAAGAGGTTGGAAACAGAACGAAATGGCACCTATCCGTCAGGCTTCAACCCCTCTCAAACTCTCCGAGTTTCCCGACGTTGGGATGGGAGAATCCTACAGATCCAGCAGACCCTCAGTACTCTGGCAACGGTCTCGGCAGATGAGACGGTATTATGTGACCGAAGTGGTTGAGGAGCCCCTTCATTCAGTACTGGCATCTCTGTCAGAGTTGAAATGACGACCACCGCGTCTGCGACTGGCAACCGCCAACGGATCCAGACACCACCCATCAATTTCTGGTCTATCTGAATGTTGGAGGAGGTCGAAACTTCTAAGAAGCATGGTCGCATTCTCTGGTAGGATGCCAACGTCAATTCCAGAAGGGATGGTTCCGATGCAACACCCAACTCCACTGCGTACCGTGTGGGATCTACTTGGGCAATGCACTTGCACTATACCCTTACCAGATCCCCGCATCCTATGTTTCGTTTTCTCTCCTGTTGAGGCAACATCGTGTGGTTAACTGTAACACCATACAATCAGACCCCCTGGGGAGAAAGGACACCCGGACAATGATAACAACTGCGTAAGTAAATATATAAAAGTATTCAAGTGGCTCGTAAAGACTGTGGACAAATCTGAGATGTGTTAGGACATTGCTCTTAAGAGAAATCATCTATTGAGGTTGCACTCAAGACGCGATTTTCGAAGAATTTCCTGAAATGCCCATTGACCTTACCCAGGAAGTGACGAAAATGAACTCTGTTCAAATATATATATATATATATATATATATATATATATATATATATATATATATATACTAGCTAAGGTACCCGGCTTCGCCAGGAAAACCATTGTTGACTGACTAATGATTGTATTCTTATAGCGAGACTTCAATGAGTAAAATTACACTTCAATCCACGACGTAATGTTTTTCCAAAATAGCCAATCCTAAAGGTAAATTTTGGTATATTAATAGAATATAATAGAAATTTTAGTTATGAAGAATATATAAAATGTCTTCCTAATCTATCCCTCTACGCATTTTGACTCACCGTTTTTGAATAATTCAAACCATAATCATGAATAGCATTTATTACAACTAAATGTCATCTATAATGAACATATTTCCTTTCAAAAACCAATCCGAGCACATATAGATTAAGCATAGTTTAGCACGTAATGTTATATTCCTAATAGTAGATCACAGTGAAAATCACTTCCCGCAATACCAGCATTTTACAGGAAATAAGGAAACCCAATTATCTTTATTAGCTTCCCGTCTATTTCCACCCTCACATTAGAGTTATCAATATTCTTCCCCTTAAATTATTGATTCAAAATATTATTGTAATAATTTTTCTACCTGATTGAATTAAATAATATTGTTACCCTAAAATAATTTCATTTATATTCAAAAAGCTTGTCGAGGGGAAGAGATCGTAGCCCTCCCTGCAACCTAATGATCTAGTTCGTTAACGGTTCCGACCAGTGGGAGAGGGGGGCTGTAGAAAGGGGGAATTTCGAAAATTTGAAATACCTCCGTTCTTATAAGTTGGATCGAAATATTGTACATAACCAATGTTATTGCGAATTGTACTTTGTATAAATGATGTTATATTCATAAGTTCTCTAACAGGAATGTTAAAGGAGATATTTGCCGTTTTTAGTTTTCAGCCTTCAGTAATCCCCCACTCGTATTCATATTAACAATAAGCTGTTATACCTAGAACCGCATAAGACTAAGTTTTTATACCAAATATTGTTTTCAAGAGACCTTTATAATGCGAGAGACTCAAATTCATTGTGTGATGACGTCATCAATTAGCAGGGAATTCGAGAACTACAAATATCTCCCTTATAAATGAAGTCCGTTAAAGGCTAAAATTGTAGAAGGGGCTTAAAGGAGGTAATTTAAAAAATTCGTAATATATCTGTTGTTATGCGTCTGATCGAAAAATTGTAAAGATACAATTTTATTGCATATATAATGTTCTATAATTATTGTTATATACAGGTTTTCACTTTATTGAACACTAACCGATGTATTATCATATTTTAGTTTTCGGCCATTAGTAAACCACCACTCCTACTCATCTCATATTAACAATAAGCTTTGAAGAGGTGTACGCTGTCGATGACACAGGGTCAACGAGCTACGCGGACATCATTGCCTTCAAGGAGAATTGTAAATCTGCCTACATCCTGGACCCAACGATGAGGTACGAGAGCAACGACCCTGATCAAGCGGATCCCGGATCCGGAAAAGAAAATTTTTTACGACAAATGTACTAAATTTTACTCGGAAAAATTTAGGGAATCATTTGGGGAGCGGGATTTTCTGGTGATAGGCTTGTTGTTCGGTGCCCGAGGAACGGTCCCTAAACGTACCCAGACATTTTTTGACGAGGTGGGAATAGACAAGAAGGTTCTTCAAAACCTTGGCCGAGGGTACCATTATTGATACTTTAGGGATTATTTCCCACCATATATTAGCAGATTTCCCTTAAGGGAAATCAGCTATTGAGGTCGTACTCATGACGCGAGTTTTGAAAAATTTCCTCAAATGTCCATCGATTCTACCCAGGAGATGACAAAAATGAGGTCCGTTCAAAATTATATATATATATATATATATATATATATATATATATATATATATATATGTCTGTTAACGCTCTAGCGGTCGCAATTTTTGTTTGATCGTTACCAAACTTCATATTTAAGCGTTTTACGTAAAAAAAGAGATCAAGTTCGTTAATGGCTGAAATCGGACCAGTGGGAGGGGGAATTTTGAAAATTCAAAATATCTCCGTTATTATGCGTCGGATCGAAAAATTGTATAGAGACAATCTAATTGTAAATTAAATTTACTATAAATATTGTTCTATACATTTATTCTGTATCTTGAATATTAACCGAGATATTTGCATTTGTATTGTGTATGTGGTCGACGGAACCCCGCCATGTTCCGGACTCTCCGCCGAGAGCTCTGGTGGCCGTTTCCAGAACTATTCGTCCCTCGTGAATAGGTTTAGAGATCCCTTCCTACTACAGCTGTTATTAGGCGGATTTCTCTATTGTAAAACATCACGTGGGAAATCTGCTTAGTTTACGCAGCCCCTGCGTGACGGACTTTTTTAAATTTTTCTCTGACCAGTGATCTTTATAGATCGACGGATCATGTTAGTACAATAATCATGTTTCTAATTTTATATCTAGTGACATTCATCTTTTAGGTTACTGACTGTGTTTATTTTAGCTAATATTTTAGTTATTGAGTTGACTAAATACAATATGTATTGTTTTACTTCAGTTGCTGTGTGCTTCAGCATCTCAATGTATTTGAGCAACCCCACAAACTGTATAAAAATTTGTACAATAAAGTGATTCTCATGAACCCCTTCATTCCAAGTTTAATTACCAAATATGGTTTCCATTGAATATTTTGTGACACACATGCTAATACGCTATTCGATGATGCCATTAATTACGATTCTTTGCTCTTTTCTCGAAAATGTTTAATTCATCTATATCTTGCTCGATATTTAGCCGCTTCAGGCGACGGTAAAGATCAAATTTGTTATTGGTTGACATCTGACCTGGAATAGTAGTAGTGAAATAGAAAATTCAAAATTTCTTCGAAAATTCGTTGTTATTATAGAATTATCCGTAGGATTATAAAATGTAAACACCTTTTTAAACTTTTAATTTTCTACAATTATAGTTCTATGCACTTTTTAGCAGATTTCCCTTAAGGGAAATCTGCTATTGATGTTGTACTCATGACGCGAGTTTCGAAAAATTTCCTCAAATGTCCATCGATCCTACCCAGGAGATGACGAAAATAAGGTCCGTTCAAAATTATATATCTATCTCTATATATATATATATATATATATATATATATATATATATATATATATATTTGGCTGTTAACGCTCTAGCGGACGCAATTTTTGTTTGATCGTTACGAAAGTCTATATTTAACCGTTTTATGTAAAAAGACAGATCAAGTTCGTTAATGGCTGAAATCGGACCAGAGGGAGGGGGGGATTTTCGAAAATTCAAAATATCTCCGTTATTATGCATCGAATCGAAAAATTATATATAAACAATCTTATTGCAAATTAAATTAACTATAAATATTGTTATATACATTTATTCTCTATCTTGAATATTAACCGAGATATTTGCATTTCTATGTTTTCAGCAAACCGCCACTTCTACTCATGTTACGTAAACAATACTCTGCTACATAATAAATCACATTATTGGAAGTTTAAATACCAAAAATTGTATTCAAGAGACCTTTATTATACGAGGTACATGCAAATATGTCCTAGTGACCCCCCCCCATCTTAAAGTTTTAGACTACTAAAATTTTATTGATTGAGATAACAATTATTCTGACTCATTATTAATTACAGTACTAGATATAGTAAATAGTTCTCAATAAAATTAATGTGTTATATTCTGATATATTTCAGTAATTGTCTTTATTTCCGGTGTGAGGCGGGCTGACCCGTTTGTTTACATTTCAAACCTAACGCTTCCTGTCGGCAGGTTATTGAAATTAGATGAACCATTTCTTATTTCCGTTTCTATTTATTCACGGTGTTGTTGTGATATACCAGTATGTATATTTATCTATTACTAAACTTCACGAGGGAAATCTGCTTAGTTTACGCAGCCCCTGCGTGACGGACTTTTATTATGAATGCAGGCAGTCGAAAAGGGAGCTACTGAGACTGTAGACCAATACTTCAACAATTGAGCTAAATAACGAAAATAAAAAAAGTCCGTCACGCAGGGGCTGCGTAAACTAAGCAGATTTCCCACGAGAAGCTTTACAATAGAGGAATCTGCCTAATAACAAATGTAGTAGTAAGAAACCTCTAAACCTAAAACATTATTTAGGGCGTAATAACCCAGTAGTTTCTAGCCCCAAAAAACAGTTAACCTAACCTCTAAACCTATTCACGAGGGACGAATAGTTATGGAAATGGCCACCAGAGCTCTCGGCGGAATGTCCGAACATGCAGATTACAAATGCAAATATCTCGGTTAATATTCAAGATAGAGAATAAATGCATATACAATATTTATAGTAAATTTAATTTCCAATAAGATTGGTTCTATACAATTTTTCGATCCGATGCATAATAACGGAGATATTTCGAATTTTTGAAAATCCCCCCTCTAAACCCCCTCCCTCTGGTCCGATTTCAGCCGTTAACGAACTTGATCTTCCTTTTTACATGAAACGATTAAATACCGATTTTGGTGACGATTAAACAAAAATTGCGACCGCTAGAGTGTTAACAGACAAATATATATATATAAGTCTATATATATATATATATATATATATATATATATATATATATATATATATATATATATATATATATATAGTTTTGAACGGACCTCATTTTCGTCATCTCCTGGGTAGGATCGATGGACATTTGAAGAAATTTTTCGAAAATCGCGGCATGAGTACGACCTCAATAGCTGATTTCCCTTAAGAGAAATCTGCTAACAAGGTGTTTATTGTTCTTTTTTAAAAGCTCAAAGTGGGGGATTATATTTTAAGAGTTTTGATTGTACGGCCGAGTTGGCGTATTATTTGTCACACTATCTGTAGCCTAAATGTTACACAACCATGCCTAAAACACAAAGGTGATTTGGATCCTATAAAAATTGTGCCTCTTAAAAAGAAACAATTAGGTTATTAATCAATTGAATAAATAATAATAGATTATTATACTATGCTGAAGTATATTAATGCAATTTATGAAAGCCGTAGTATAAAAAAAGAAATCTTTCACTAAAAGAATGACCTCATGTCCTGCGCAAACTACACTTTGAAGGACACTAATAAACGAACATTCAGTGTTGACTCAGAAACAAAGGACATGGGGATCCCTATGAAAAAGAGAGACTTGAGAACAGAACTAGATCAAACAAAACAGTCGGCATTATAGTTATTTACTGAAAAACAAAGCTTCCAGCATTGGCAAAAAGGTTTGATCAAAACGAAAAACAGGTGGAAAAAGGCTTTATAGGAAAGCTGGATCTCTCTTCCAGGAAAATTCAATATTCAGGATTGGAGAACAATAGGATTGTTTTTCACAGATCGAGAAATTTCTCGCATATCATTTTAGCAGATTTCCCTTAAGGAAATCAGCTATTGAGGTCGTATTAATGACGAGGTTTTCGAAATATTTCAAAATGTCTCCTTTATTATGCATCGTATCGAAAAATTGTATAGAATTAATCTTATTGAAAATTAAATTTACTATATTGTTCTATACATTTATTCTCTATCTTGAACATTAACCGAGATATTGGCATTTTTATGAAGTCTGTGGACGGGTATAGTTTGGATTAGGTCGGCCGTTTCCGTAACCGCTCGGCTCAGGTGGAAGCTTCTTCTAACATTATCTTACCTTCGTTATTTTGTGAGATTAATGCAAATAAGTTCTGTTCATCCGCCCCCCCCTTCTATAGTTCTTGGACTATTAAAATTTGAGTTATTAAAATATAAATTATTCTTACAATTCAGATGCCGTTTCAGTTGGGAATTTATTTTAATTAACTGAAAGATTCCCCATTACCGTTTGTATTTAATCACGTTGGTGTTGTGTTACCAGTATGCAGATTTGTCTATTGTAAAACTTCACATGGGAAATCTGCTAAGTTCACGCAACCCCTGCGAGACGGACTTTATGAGTTCTTAGAACGATTTTAATTAGTTGGTAACCTTCTTCATCGCCATAGTATTATTATTTACTAACTTCCACGCTTTGCTGCAATTGCTAGTTGGGGATGTCAAATTTGAATGCTGAATATCAAATATTGTTCTCATTTCAACTTTTAACCTCCAGACATAGATATGCAAATACGTGACGCACGTGGGAAACCTGCTTAGTTAACGCAGCTAATGAGTGACGGTTTTTTTTTAACTTGTGATACCAAGTTATAGTGAAGATTCAACTCTGTTGCATCCAAGACTACTAGTTTCCGCAAGCACATTTTGATGCAATCTCTGTTCTCTTGCTGGATATTTTCGTACAAAAGTTTATAATTTTCTTTAAAACTGACATCAAAATGAGCAAGCAACCGTACACACAAACACACACCCTCTAACCCTCCCTTCCTATTGATTGAAATTCAGCCAATAACGAACTTCAACGAAAACTATCTTTTATTTTACATAAAACGATTAAATAACGAATTTGGTAACGATTAAGTCCGTCACGCAGGGGCTGCGTAAACTAAGCAGATTTCCCACGTGAAGTTATACAATAGAGAAATCTCTATACGAGAGCCGAACAGTTACGGCCGAACTAGCTTTTGGCGGGAAACTCATTCATCCGTTATCGGCCCACATTTAATAAAAATGCAAATATCTCGGTTAATATTCAAGATAGAGAATAAATGTATAGAACAATATTTATAGTAAATTTAATTTTCAATAATATTGGTTTTATACAATTTTTTGATCCGACGTATGGAAACGGAGATATTTCGAATTTTCGAAGATCCCCCTCCCACTGGTCCGATTTCAGCCATTAAAGAACTTGATCTGTCTTTTTGTTTGTGCGTTTAAATGTCGAGTTTGGTAACGATAAAACAAAAATTGCGACCGCAATATATATATATATATAATATATATATTTATTATATATATATATATATATATATATATATACACACACTCACACACACACACACACACACACGTATATAATTTTGAACGAACCTCATTTTTGTCATCTCCTGGGGGCCGATGGACTTTAGAGGAATTTTTTTGAGAATCGCGTAATGAGTACAACCTCAATAATAGCTGCTTTCCCATAGGGGAAATTTTCTAAAATTCGTAGTAAATATTTTAGTGAAAAAATTATTTATTCTGTGATATTTAACCAATAACTTAAAAATGTAAAGTGAAAACTAATCCAGGTGGTACTATATATGACAGGTTCTCACAAGATACGGCGTGTGCCAGTGGATTTTATACTGACCAACGCACATCGGGGTAACGGATATGATCCTGACCAAAAACCAGTTTACGAAATAACCTTTCCAACAGTCAAGAGGAATCAGGGGAGGATTATATTTCGTTCATAAATCCTCTCTTTTGTTGACGGAATGTGAAAAATACCAGTTTGAACTTCCCCATTCCAGTAGGTCGAGTTTTTCGTTCGAATATTTGTGACTGCATAGTTCCTAATCAAAGTTTTCTACATTAACATTTTGGACTGCGAGGGACCAGAAATCATTTTACCTTTTAATATAAAGGTATTAATTGAAGCATAAGAAATGAAAATGTTACAAAAAAAAGAAATACGAAAGACACTTCAGTGACAGATTTTTAAGGGGTATCTGGGGGAGGGGGATCTGTTTGCGCAGCACCTTCATGAAGGGCTTTTTATTAGCAGATTTCCCTTAAGTGGAAACAGCTATCGAGATTGTACTCGTTGCAAAATGTTTGAGATAATTTCCTCAAATGTCCATTGATCCCAACAGGGAGATGACGAAAATAAGGTCCGTTCAAAACTATACATATGGTAACGCTATAGCAGTAGCAATATTTCGTTGATCGTTACCGAGCTCGATATTTGTACATATAAATATCAAGTTTTTTGCTATCTGAAATCGAACCAGTGTGAGGGGATGGTTATGGTGGGGTATTTCGAAATTCGAAATATCTTCATTGTTATTCGTCGGATCACAAAAGTGCATAGAGCTAATTCCAAGACCTTAAGCTTAAATACCAAATATTGTCTTTATTGAACTTTTGCTGTACACAGATATACAGAAATATGCAATATGGTGGCATCGACAATTAAGATGTTTCGGTCTAGACACAAAAATGTTTATTTGATCTACGAGTATATACCATTCTCAATATATAACCGCTCAATTCAAATCTAATTTTCATATTGTTTTAATGGTTCAAATTGCAACAGAAATAGGGGAGGTTTAGGTTTATAAGAGGGGGCTCCGAAATTTCAGATATCTTCTTAGGCGAAGTCACCAGGGATCAGTTAACATACCTCCCTACTTCCCTACAATCCTACACGACGAACAACTCCCCAAGCAGTCATTTGGCTGTCATCACGCACCAACATCAACAGCAGAGAGGTATCAGATAAAAAAACAAGATATTTACTTTTTCTGTAATCGTTGAATAATGGTAACATTACTAAACTGAAATGAGTGAAGAAAGTGAAACATTTTGCAATAGAGTGAAGAAAGTAATCACTTTCTTCACAAGAGAAGAAAGTGAATTGCCTTCTTAATTAGTAATAAGTAAAAATTAAAAAATAATTTTAAGTTGGAAATTAAATGCTTTTAAATGTTTCTTAACATTGTAAGAATTTATTTTAACAAAATAAATTGAAATGTGAATGAATTATTGGTGGAAATAATCAATATATTTTAAAATTTAAATTTAATAATAATTACCTTCCTTGTTTATAACCTGCACTTGTTTATAACTGCACTACTTCACAATCATCATTAGTTGTTTTATAACTATGTTATAACCTTTCACAACCATGCTTATAACCTACCAACAACATACCATAATCTTCACAACATCCTAATTTTGTTCACATTCTGGTTAGATCTGATCATGTATTACACGAAAAAATTTAATATTACACTCGTGACGAAAGTAGAATTTACAACTCTCGTGAAATTACCAGACTAGCTTCGCTCGTGTGGGTAAACGTTTCACTCGAGGTGTAAAATGATCTACTTTCGTCACTTGTATAATAAATAACTATTATTATGAGTCGGATCAATAACGCTTATAGAACCAACGAATAACTATTTTACGCTAGGAAATAGCCTCCCCCTAGCTATTGAGGTCGGTCTCATGACGCGATTTTCGAAAATTTCCTTCAAATGTCCATCAATCCTACCCAGGAGATGACTAAAATGAGGTGCTTTCAAAATTATATATATTTGTCTGTTAACACTCTAGCGGTCGCAACTTTGATCGTTACCAAACTCGATATTTAGACGTTTTATGCAAAAAGACAGATCAAGTTCGTTAATGGTTGAAATCGGACAAGTGGGAGGGGGGGGGGTTAAGAAGGGAGATTTTCGAAAAGAGAAATATCTCCGATACCATACGTCGGATCAAAAAATTGTATAGAACCAATGTTATTGTAAATTAAATTTACTATAAATATTGTCCCTTGCATTTATTCTCTATCTTCAATGTTAACCGAGATATTTGCATTTTTATTAAATTTGAGCCGATAACGGACGACTGAGTTTCCTGCCAAAAGCTAGTTCGGCCATTAGCCGTAACTGTTCGGCTCTCGTATGCAGATTTCTCTATTGTATTCTTAGTTTACGCAGCCCCTGCGCGACGGACTTTTTTTATTTTTATACATTTTTTTCGTAGCTCATATCTTAAAGGAGTTGTTGGCCGTTTAAAGTTGTCAAACCTCCACATTTACTCATCGGGTTTTTACATAGGCGTAGAAAATATATGGGGAGATGAGATCCAGACTGTGTTATAACCGCAAGTGGGAAATTTGCTTAGTTAACGCAGCCCCTGCGTGACTGACTTGTATATACATATACATACAACTATAGGTATTTGTCATAAGAATAAAGAATATGGGGCCTTTACCTTACGTAAAAGTATGTATGAATCTTTAAAATTGCGACACAGCAAAATAAATAAATAATGAACACAAGCCTCCCCTAAGTTGCAAGGGTTAAAAGAAGCTGACAAGGAGGAAATAAGGATAAAGATTCAATATAATGCCTTATGAATATTGAATAATATTTACCAGCGAAGAGATGGGCTATAAGTTAGAATGTCAAACCAAGATTATAGATCCATTCCAAGTAATATCAACCCCTAAAGTCATTCGGAAGAAGGTTCATCACTAAATCTTAGTAAAGAGTGGCCAAAGCCAACTATTATTTCTGGAATTCCAACCAAAAAAAAAAAAAAAAAAAAATATGATGGAGGCCAACAATAAGAGGGAGGAAATGGAGTAAAACAAAAGGAAAAGATTTATTTACAGCTGGAGAAGTATTATTCAGGGCAGGCAATATCCAACAGAGGGAATTTTTTATAAGGTTGATCCCCCTCCCCCCATTCTCTCTCTCTCTCTCTCTCTCTCTCTCTCTCTCTCTCTCTCTCTCTCTCCCTCTCTCTCTCTCCCTCTCTCTCTCTCCCTCCTCCCCCTCTCTTTCTCACCGCCTCCCCCAGGAAGACAGACGGACCCCCCGAAAGGGCGTCCTCTCTTCCCATTATTATTTGGCGGGAACGAGACAGCAGATATTGAGTTACCGCGGGACGTGGAATAATTGTAGCTTTGTGTGTCACCTTTACATTTTCTCGCCGCCTTTATTTTCTTTTTGACAAGAACGGGTTTAGCCCGCGAGGAAGAAAACAATAACACTAATGCAGCCTTCTTGGAAAACGTAAACGAATGGACTCCTTCGTCTTATTGTACAGAAAAGTAGTCCCAACTCATCAGGCTTGTTAGTTACAACTCTGCGAATAAGACAAGCCGCCGTCTAATTTGAACGACAATGGAAAATATGTATATGTATGTATCATCATACGGAGATCATGAAATTCATATTAGGGGAATAAAAAAAGGGGGGAGGGCAAATTTCTACCATAAAATAGTACTACTCGACTATCGTCTCCATAAAGGACTTTATCAATCCAGGAGAGGTTGATAATGCGAAAACTCAAGCTATTATTTTTACTTTAAGAAGATCGAAAATTGCAGAACGATGAAACTTTGGCAATAATCCTATATCATGGCCGAATCATAGTAAATATTCAGGCGTAACGTTAGACAAAGGATTCACAGAACATATAAATAAAACGTGTGATAAAGCTAACAAAGTGATTTGCCAGATTTAAACTCACATTAAACGTAATTCAAAACTTAGATCTGAGAATAAACTAATGCTATTCAAAGCCTGCTAGACATCAGTATTAACATATGCTTGCCCCATATGGAGCTTTATATCTAACACTAATTTAAGAAAGATACAAATATTTCAAAACAAAGGTCTGAGAATTGTGTATAATCTCCCGTATCATTCAAGAATAAGAAAATTACATCAAATTTCCAACTTGTCCCATAATAAAGGCATATATCCGTAAGCTGACCACTAAGATTTCTAAATCTTGTAAACACAAACATAACCCACTCATCAATGAAATATGTAATTATAACAAACAAAGCACTCCAAGATACGTACACAAACGAACTAAGCACATTTTGCTCTAACATAAGAAAAAGATTGGATTAAGGCTCAGCAGCCCAGACTAAAGACATGTCAACAGCCTTACCTTAATCCCTATTTTACCTGTAATCATATTTACATATAAAATACCCTACTTGTTAATATTATTAGCTCGTAAGGCCATTTAAATCTGTAAATTTTCAAAATAATTGTAGTATTCACATAGTTGCAATATGATAGCCTACTTATAGTCAATTGAATTTATAAGCAATCTTCTACTTAAATAAGAAATCTTATTTTTATGTTTCTTTTTGTATTATTGTCGTCTCACAACACTGAATTTATATTCCGCAAAGAAATAGCCTCACTTATTCACAAACTTCTCCATAAGAAATCTCCTGGTAAGATCACATAACCATCGCAGTTTTGAAGAAGCTTTCTCGCAAATGTATTGCTCTGCTCAAGCATCTTTAACGCCTGCCTGAGACGAGAATACTCTCCGGAGAAGTGGAAACACACTCATGTCATATTTTTTCACAAACCAGGAAGACCGCGACGAAATCCTGCAAGCTACTGTCCCATAAGCCTTCTTAACACGACGGGAAAGCTCCTAGAACACCTGGTTAATGATAGACTTTGAAATCATCTTATGGAATTCATTCCTCACCATCAATTTGCCTTCAAGCCTCATCATTCGGCCGTCCAACAACTCTAAAGGGTATCGGAAGTCATCACACAAGGGTTCGAGCATAAGCAGTTTACAACGGTGCTCTTCCTAGATGTCTCAAATGCCTTTGACTCTGTGTGTCACGAAGGACTGCTGCATAAACTTAGAATTACAAACACACCTGCATACCTTTATAGTGCTATTCCATCCTTCTCACAAGAAAGAACATTCCAAGTTAAAATAAATAATACACTTAGCAAGAACCGGGATATCAGAGGCGGTGTACCTCAAGGATTCTTACTTAGTCCTTTGCTCTACATCCTCTACTGCAGTGACATACCGCAGGTGGAAAATTCTGTGTTAGCTACATTCGCAGATGACACACTCCTCCTCACTCAAGACAATACCCCAAACACTTCCATACTCCATCTCCAAACAGTAGCCAGTCAGGTCTCAAGATGGCTCAAGAAAAGGAAGCTCTCAATAAACCCCGATAAAACGCAGGCCAAGATTTTTGCACATCCTCGATTCAAAAACGAAGATCCTCCTGAAATTATAATTGGTCATCACTCAATTCCTTGGACTCCAATGGACCAGATCATCCGCTATCTCGGAGTACATTTAGACACACGACTTACATGGTGGCAACATATAAACATTAAACTGCAGCAAGCACACATACGACTTGCAAGAATATCCCCTTTAATAAATAAAAATACCCCACTGAAACTGACTTGTGCAACACTAATTTACAATACACTCGTACTCCCTATATTAACATACATAGCCCAGTCTGGCTGGACAACAGCAGCACACACAAAAGATACTCCAGTCCTTCCAGAGCAAAGTACTTCGAATAGCGGCGAATGGTCCCTGGTTTGTTTGGAACAGTCAAATTCTCAGGGAATAGGAGGTTTCTCCTATTTAAGTTCATCATCAACAACTTTAATCAACAAGTTTGAATATATTAGGTACAGGATCGATTTCCGCAAATGGAAAATGGAAGGAATTTAGCTAGAAAAAAAACTTAAAAATGGGTAATTTATATTCCCAATTGTCCATAGTTAAACCTTCAGAAACATAATGAAAGTAAAAATCGTCTTGTTGTAAAACAAGAAAAATGGGGTCACATCCTTTCTAGTGGAGTCCAGTGATTGATTAGAGATGGCAGTGAGTTTTAGCTCTCCTACATTCTGTCTGCATACAAAATCGCTGCATCCAAATATTTGTGGTATTCTTTGTTTAACGAGGTCCGTACGTTTATTTCGTTGCTTCCTAAGGGATAAATCTGACAGAAAAAACTCTCTATGGTGAAGGTAGTCCAGTAAGCATTTGCATAGTATTCGGAAGTTAATGGAAGTAAACTTCGTATTTTGTTGTAAAAATAAAACTTTTTTATAACTGATTCCTCGGAAATATCCGAGGAAAGTTTAAATTATTTCCTGTCCTGCACTGTAAATAATGTGTACTATATAGTACGAAGTACAGGGCTTAATTGACATATTGGGGAATCCTGGGGTGTAATGATTTGTTTCAACCCTCCGTGAACCCGTTTTGACTAGATTCGCAAAAAATAAAAAAATGATAATTTCACCGTACATATTTAAGAAAAAAATGTGTACTGGATCTTTTTTATTTATCACAAAAAAAAAATCTAAATTTAAAAACTCTAAAAATTATGTTCAGTGATATTTTTCTACCCAATACATTGGAATGGAGATCTCTTTAGAATGGGATTAATTTTAAATTAAATGCAACCAAACATTTTGTAACTTTAATTCAATACGAGTAAAAGGAAGTCATGTGGTGTCGACAGCAGATTATTCGTTTTGGGGATAATGGATTCAACTTTGAGAGGTCCATGAAAAGAATTTGTTGCTGAGAAAAAAAAAATTAATGTAGAGGAAAAAGCACAACCCCTCTGCAAAAACCTGTGAGAGTCTGAAATAAAAGGAAAGGAAGTTGAGCCTCCACCTCACCCCACGGTTGGAAACACTTTCACAATTAATGAAAATCTGGTTTGGGATAAGCGCATTCTCTTTTAAAAAGTCAGTTATAAAGAAAGAGGGGCTCTTATCTCGGGGAGCCTTGTAGGGCCATTCAAGTCTATCGGGACAGGGACAAAGAGAGATCAGCCTTGTTCCTACAATATCCCACCACTCCTCGACCAACAATGCCCTTCGAGTCTTGCTCTCAGATACCCAATTTAAACCACTTTACTTCCCCCGTTTAGCCCATATTCCTCCCTTGGGCTTCTTCCTCCTCCCATTTTAGGCCCACTCAAGAAGAATTTTCATTCTTCATGAAATTGATTTCAGCACAATGGGCATTCTTTCAACGGGCAGGAAACCTCTACTTTATAGGACTCCATTTGTGAGTGCAAACAATGGCCTCTTGGAGTCAATAGTGCCTCCTTCAGGAGGGATGGAGACAGCAGTCTCTCTTTCTCTCTCTCTCTCTCTCTCTCTCTCTCTCTCTCTCTCTCTCTCTCTCTCTCTCTCTCACACTCTCCCTCCCTCCCTCCCTCCCTTTCTCCCACCGTACGTAACGAGCAGACGTAAACTCATGATGATCAGAAAACACTTGTACATTTCAAAACACCTTTCGCAAAATTAGAAGATGTTTTAAATCCAGACAACAACTGCTCACGAAATTCGCTGTGAGCAATAAAGACTATCTTTAGAAAGATATTAGAACTGTCATTTTGGCTAAGCGGGAATGGGACACACACGGTTGGTTGGAACAAAACATATATTTATAAAATAAACACATGTAGGTTAACTTCTCTACTACCCTATACCTACGTTATATACATATATACTTATACTACGACTTACAACATATACCATTACTTAACGATAAGTACATTACAACACACCTACCGCTGGGGGCCAAGGTAAAAAGAAAGAGCTGTAGGTCTAGCGTATCTCAAAAACTGTTCACACACTATTAATACAATGCGCTCTCATTTCCAGTAGCGCATTGTCAGCAGTCTACTTGCCTTTCGCCCCGCTCGATCGCTCTCTTTACGACCATATTCTATATCTAAACACCAAACACTACACCACACAAACGTTCCAATCCTAAGTTCTACTGTCAGCGGTTGACATTCCCATTGGCAGTACTAATAGAAATAAATATCAAGACCTAAATGTCTCTTTAGTTCAAGGAACAATTCCTGTTCTATTCCTATCCTTCCCTACAAATGGATTATTCTAGTGGAGAAAAACTTGCTACAAATAACAAATACCCATAGTTGGGATCTAAGCGTTTTATCTCCCAATATAATGTATGTTTTTTAAGTGGGCGTCTTAATCTATAAAGACTAGATCTTGGCAAAAAATTATTAAATATTAATCTGAACACACTTAGTGCTGGGAAAACGATTAAAAGGTCTGCTCCTTAAAATATCTTGGTAACTATCACTACTAGTGTATGCATGACATCTCAAACATCTCCTTAGAGCTACAGATATCTTCTACAACTGATCCTTTCGGCTTCAAGCACAATATCCAAGTGTGTTTTCCCCGGAATGTGACCTGTCCCGTCAATAACAGAATTGACATCGGACACCAATATTCGATTCTCAATCACAGTTACAATTAGTACCCAAACGAGAGGGATACACTCTTATAAATGCAAATTAAATATTTAAATATACTAATAAAAATTCAAAATAATAAATAAAATAAAATAAAGTTCAGATACTTTCATTTTAGAATTAATAACAAATAATCGGAGTGGATCTCTTGATTAACTATCAAATTATTCTGTGTTAGACGTCATCAAGGGCAAATCCTGTCCAGCAAATTCCATCCAGCCTCACAACTTCTTGAAAGGCGGTGACCCAATGATTTTGCTGTATGAAAATAAATAGTGAATGAGAGAGACGACAGTGAATTTCTTCTCCTTCATGTTGCCACGTATCCTTCTCGCCTCCTTCCCTCGCTCAGCTGCTCACAGATAGAACACGGGTTGCCCGAGGAGTTCTCCAACCCATCATGAGAACCTGAGTGCTCAGCTCATAATTTTGGTTAGCCTTGTATAACTAAAGCAACTGTTATCCACTTAGAATACACATAAGTGTTCTAGAATTTTATTTCCAAATATAAAGATTTTGGCAGAAGCAGTTTCTAGATCTCCAAGGTGCCAAAATAAATACCATAGATGTACATTAATATTATTCCTCGTGAGTTATATACGTTCTAATAATACTGTTACCTTTTAAATATTAGAGCCAAGTATAAAATAGGTGTGTAAAGTGTCTGTGGACAGTGTTATCCAGGCTGGAGGAGTCATCCCTAGGGTCAATATATCGGGAGCAAATGTTTGTACTGCCCATCGGCCCAACTAGGGTTGGAGGGGGCAGCTTCATAAAAATTTAATCTCCCTCCATGTTGGGGGGATGATATCGACACATGTCGTTTTTTCAAGGAACCTTTACTCGCAGATTTCCCTTAAGGGCTATTGAAGTTCTACTGTTGGCGAGAATTTTGACACATTTCGTCAATTGTCCATCGATCTCACCTAGTAGATGAGGAAAATGAGGTCGTGCCATCGTTATAATATATATATATATATATATTATATATATATATATATATATATAAATATATATATATTATTAAATATATATATATATATATAAATTTATATATATATATACATACAGTTTTGAACAGACCTCATTTCGTCATCTCCTGAGTATGATCGATGGACATTTGCAGAAAAAATTCGAAAATCGAGTCATGAGTACAACCTCAATAGCTGATTTTTCTTAAGGGAAATCCTCTAAAATGTTACGGAACCAATCTTATTAAAATGATAATATGATACTCTACAATGGTTTTATGTCATTTTTCGTAACTCCAATATTAGCCGAATAATTATTGCTTTCTTGTATTCTTCCTTCAATAAACCTCCTTTTCTACGTATGGATTTTTTAGCAGATTTCCGTTAAGGGAAATCAGCTATTGAGGTCGTACTCATGACGCGAGTTTCGAAAAATTTCTTCAAATGTCCATCGATCCTACCCAGGAGATGACGAAAATGAGGTCCGTTCAAAATTATATATAGGGTGTGTTTTTCTTCTCGGAGTTTTGGTCAATGTTGGTGAAATAAATCTTAGTTTATGCCGATATTTCGAGAATCTTTATTTTCTCTTCTTCAGGGCTGTAAAATTACAGCCAAAAACAAAAATTGCGGCCTTTATTCTTACAATTCAGAAGCCGTTTCAGTTGGGAGTTTATTAAAATTAACTGAAAGATTTCTCATTACCGTTTGTATTTACTTATGGTGGTGTTGTGTTACCAGTATGCAGATTTCGCTATTGTAAAACTTCACATAGGAAATCTGCTTAGTTTACGCAGCCCCTGCGTGACGGACGTTTTTGCTTTTGAGTTCCAGTTCCTTTTATGTGTTCCATTCAGTTTTTTTGTTTAATTTTGCCTTTTTTGTTATATTTTTTTTTCAGTTCTGTTTTTAGTTGCGTTTCTATTTCTTTCCCATTTTTGTTTTGATATCGTCTCTGTTTTTCGTGTTTTCTCTCTGTTTTATGATCCTTTTATGTTTTGTAATCCTTTTTTGTTTTGTGTTCTGTGTTCCTTTTGCGTTTTGTGTCCCTTATCTGCTTTGTTTTCTTTTTGTGTTTAATGTTCCATTTCTGTTTTGTTTTTTGTTAATTTTTTTTTGTACTGTTTTGTTTTTAATTTACGAATGCTTTTGTTTAGAGCAAAATCGCCGAAGTAATAAATAAATATTCCTTCCCAGAGGCGCACATCCGTATTACTCACCCGAGGAAGTCACAACTAACAATGCTCCACTGTAATGTAGGTCGGAAGTGATAACAGCTGTCATACATTTATTTAATCATGACTTCCTTGTTATTATTTACTTCAGTACTGATGGAGGAAGAAGGTGGAGGGTGATGCAGCTCCTCTAAACCTGGGCCAAAAGGTTAAATTTTTTTCGACAAAAGGTTATACTAGAGGTTATTCCCTTCAGAGATTTGACAAGTTGAGTTATTGTTTCCCCAACCAATAAATAGAATCCTTTGGATCATTGTCGGCATAAATTCGTCAGTTGAATCTATCTAGTCGAGAATTGCTGAAGTCGTCAGTGCACAAATTGCTTCTAGATCCCAAAGCTTCTCATGTATATGTTTGGGGGTGAATATCTGATCAGACATCCTCTCTTGAATCCTGCATGATAATCCCCAAAGCTCTTCAGTTGTACATGTTTCAGTATGCTCAGCATTATGTGTTTCATGAATCGTGTACTCAGCTGGCACAAGTGTGGGTCTTCTACAGAAATAATTCACTGGAAGAAAGTTAACTCACGCGAATATGAATTGGACACGCTAGACTTGCTAACTCATTTTGACCTCATCAATGTTAACTAGACTAGATGAGCTAAAGTGTAAAATATGCAATATGACACCGATAGTTAAACATATTCTCACTGACTGATTTCAAATATTAACTACCTACAAATCTAGATGAGTTACAAACCGAAGGAAACCCATTATTAATGAGGTTTTAAAGTTTTTAAGGACTGTTGGTTTATTTAAAATAATGTATGTATTCTTACTCCAGTTTTATCAGATTTCCCTTAAATTGATAATACCAACGAGAAGACAAAATGAGATTCGTTCAAAACTATATATATATATATATATATATATATATATATATATATATATATATATTTCCTTTGCACATTATCCATGTACAAAGGGCGTTTATTTGCTACATGTACCATAATATTACAGTATATAACATGTATGCTTATAATACATCGTGTTTTGTGTACAAGAAATGATGTTCATAAATTTGTTCTTGAGATTCAAAAAATAAGATAAAAAGAAAAGAAAAGGAATAAAAAAAACCAAAAATGAAAAATAAATAATATACATAATAAAAGAACAAACAATTAAAGTGATGAAAAATTAGATCAGGAATCTTTGATTTTACCAAAATTATAATATCTGCGAATGCGCAGATAGCTGCGTGTTTCGTGTTAATTAAATGTAATAATTCATCAATAATTAGGTTCCATAAAAGTGGAGAACAACTTGAACCTTGAGGTGTTCCTATTGTTTGAGCTTTAGCGATCATTAGATCGGGTTTACTGAAAGAAGTTTGGCGATTAGTAAAATTTGAGAAGATAAGTTTGAATAAATTTTCACAGAGAGTTGAGAATAGAAGGCCACCATGCATTATGAAATGCACCCTTAATGTTTAGTGAAATGAGAACAACATGTTGTTTTTGAATAAGCGCAGTTTTAATAAAATTAAGTGTTTGGTGTATTGCGTATATACATATATATATGTGTATATATATATATATATATCTGTTAACACTCTAGCGGTCGGAAATTTAGTTTGATCGTTACAAAACTCGATATTTAACCATTTTATGTAAAACTAAGGATCAAGTTCGTTAATGGCTGACCCCGACAACTAGAACGGGGGAGGAGTTAGAGGAGGGGAATTTCAAAAATGCCTAATATTTCTGTTATTACTCGTGGCATCGAAAAATTGTATAGAACCATTCTTAGTGAAAATGTAATATTCAATACATATTGTCATACTCATTCATTCTCCATCTTCAACATTAACAGAGATTTTTTTTTTTAATTTTCAGCCTTCGGTATGTCCCACTCCCACTCGTAGCAATAAGCATTTATATGAAGTATAACATAATTTTAATCTTAAATACCAAATACTGTTTCCATCGAACGTATACGCTACGAAGTAAACGAACATACAGATTACGATGACGTCATCAATTAATATTTCACTGTCGTGAATCGAAAATCATTAACGTTCTAAGGGTAGCAATTTTTGTTTGAACAGTACCAACATTTAACCGTTTTATGTCAAAAGATAAATGATGAAGTTCGTTAATGTCAAACAACGAACCAGTGGGAGGGAATTCAGAAAATCTGAGATATCTCGGTTATTTTGTCTGATCGAAAAATTTTACATTACCAATCTACTATAAATTACCTATAAATGTTAATAAATACATATTTTCTATATCACGAATACTATCCGAAATACTAATTTATTTTATGCCTAAATACCAAATATTGTTTTGAAGGAACCTTAATTATGCGAGATACACACAAATTCGTTGTGCAGTGACACCATTTAAATTTTACATTCTAACTCAAAAATTTTTATTGGATCTATACCATAAATTTAACCTTTTGTGTCACCACTAAACATCATATTTTTTAATGGCTGAAATCAGAATGGGGTAGTGGGTGATTAGAGAGGGAGAATTCTAAAATTAAAAATAATTCCGTTATAAAGAGCGAAGCGTAAGATTTAGAACCACTCTTGTTAACCTGTTGATGCTCTACAACTATTTTTGTATACATGTTTTCGTAATTCAAATATTACGCGAGTTATTTTTACTTTCTCGCTCTCTTTTTATTTATCGTTTGATACATAGAAATGTAGAATATGTTGTAGGATGAAATCAATCATGTGTCTCACCAGCACCTGGGAAATCTGGTTAGTTTACGCAGCCACTGCGTGGCGGGCTTTTTTAGAATTCAATTGCTAACCGCATCGGTCCCGTCTCCAAATATCCACCATTTTTGGCAACTCTCCCTTAAGAGAGACTGGGCGGACTTTAATTATTTATTATTATTTGTAGGTAGAAATTGCATTTTTCTCTGCGATATTGTACAACAAATCGTCTTACCATTATCTTTGATAATAATGATCTCATGATGATGATAATTGTAGTAGTAGTTGTTATTTAATATAGTGAATTAATACAGTTGTTTTTATTTAAACGATTTATTTTATCCTACTTCTTGGGGTTAACAAATAATTTCAAAAGATCTCTTTGAAGATATATTCTATATAAACTATATATCAACCATAAAATCTCTCACTGAGATATATTATTTGTTAAAACTTTCTCAGAAAATGTTTCTTATATATTTTTCTTTTCTTTTCGTTAAATAAAAAAACCTTTTTTTTGTCTAAATGGAAGTTTTCCTCTAATGTACCTTACACATTTAATTGATATTAACCATTGAAATAGGAACCAACTTTGAGTTTCAAAAGGCTGTATAATTTTTATACTTGCGCCCTAAAGTGTGACTTTTGGAAGCCCGTCCGTCCCCAATTTATAGGAAATTTTGTAAACAAAGGAAAATTTCGTATTCATATATTTCATATATTTTGGAGGACGGAAGTGAATATCTACTATAGATTCAACCTGTCATTATACCCATTGACCTCTCTATTAGAATTTAATGAACATTGATCCTGCAAAACACAAAATTTAACTTTCACCAAAATAAGTAGGAAATGATCTACTAGCCCATTTTCCACCCGGGGTTGGGGGGGGGTTGAGAATTAGGAGGTAATTACGGAGGGGGGGGGTTCCAGAAGGCGGGCCCACGGAGATGAAATTCTAAAACAGAAGATAATTTATCCTTTAATATATTCCAAGTAATTTACCGAATAGCATCAAGTCCAAGAAGGCATTTAAAGTCGGCGCAAAGTTATTTCCTTTAAAGCAGAGAACAAACTTTTACTCCTTCGGCCATTTTTCATTTCAAAACAGAAAATAGCTTCGTCTTACATAACATCACATTTCTTTGGGAATAAAAAAAACTTTTTTTTTCAGATTATACAGCATCTCCTTCTATTAGGAACATCTTATAAATATAAATAAACGGAAACTTTCCATGAATAAATAATTAGCCAATTTGGGGAAAAGTACGTTGGAATTAACAAGGATATCTCTTATAATTTGTTAAAACCACTGTCATCTCATCACACCATATATTCTGAATGAAACCCAGAAACTACGAATTATTCACTTAATACTTGAATTAAAAAAAAAAGTTCGTCATAAACTAAGCAGATTTCCCACGTGAAGTTTTACAACAGAAAAATCTGCATACTAGTAACACTTAACGCCACCGTGATTAAATACAAACGGTAATGAGAAATCTTTCAGTTAATTAAATTAAATTCCCAACTGAAACGGCTTCTGAATTGTAAGAATAATTTATATTTTAATAACTCAAATTTTAATAGTTCAAGAACTAAAGACGGGGGGGGGGCATATGAACAGAACGTATTTGCATAAATCTCACAAAGTAATGAAGGTAAAGTAACGTTAGAAACAACAGGTAAGGTTAGAAGAAGATTCCACCTGAGCCGAGCAATTACGGAAACGGCGGAACTAATCTGAACTATACCCGACCGCAGACTTCATAAAAATGCAAATATCTCGGTTAATATTCAAGATAGAGAAAACATGTATATAACAATATTTATAGTAAATGTAATTTGCAATAAGATTGAATCTATACAATTTTTCGATCTGACGCATAATAACGGAGATATTTTGAATTTGCGAAAATCCCCCCTCTAAACCCCCTCCCTCTAGTCCGATTTCAGCCATTAACGAACATGATCTGTCTTTTTACATGAAACAGTTAAATATCGAGTTTCGTAACGATCAAACAAAAATTGCGACTCCTAGAGCGTTAACAGACTGATATATATCTATATACAGTTTTGAACGGACCTCATTTTCGTCATCTACTAGGTAGGATCGACGGACATTTGAAGAAAAATTTCGAAAATTCTGTCATGAGTACAACCTCAATAGCTGATTTTCCTTAAGGGAAATCTGCTAAAATGCATGGAACAACAATTATAGGGTATCAATATTTAGGTGAGCTAACAGGGGCTCAGGTTAGCCATGGAAGTTAAAGCGTTGACCTTAAACTCACATGGTAAACCTAGAGTGACGAGTACGATTCTCGGCTGGGCGAAGGAAATTATTTAATGACGAAATTCATTAAATAACGTCCTAAAATCCCACCCTGGCTAGAAAAGGGTGGTAACCTGTAGATAACCCGTCCCGATCAGCCTGAGTTGCAAAAAGTGGACGTTAATAAATAAATAATAATAAAATCAATATTTTAACATGTTTTAGAACAGTTTTTGCAATCCGACTCATAATAACGCAGATATATTGAATTTTCGAATCCTACTATTTCTTACTGACTACAAATATTCAAAGCCATTTTTTCGACTTCCTACATCGATAGGTGAAATGAATAGTAACTCTTTTAGCAGCTATTGAGGTCGTACTGATGACGCGATTTTCGAACAATTTCTTCAAATGTCCATCGATCCTACCCAGAAGATGACGAAAATGAATTCCATTCAAAATTATGTATATATATATATATATATATATATTTGTCTGTTGCTCTAGCGTTGGCTCTAGCGGTCACAATTTTTGTTTGATCGTTACCAAACTCGATATTTAAATGTTTTATGCAAAAAGACAAATTCGTTAATGGCTAAAATCGGACCAGTGGGAGGGCGGGGGTTTAGAGGGGGGATATTCGAAATATCACCGTTACCAACTCCTTCACCCGTAAACCCCCGAGATGAATAACCACACAAGTGATCTGATCACCACATATTCTCTACTTGTATATAAAAATATATAAAGTCCGTCACGCAGGAGCTGCGTAAACTAAGCAGACTTCCCATGTGAATTCTCCATACGAGAGCCGAACAGTTCCGTCATACGTTATCGGCCCAAATGTAATAAAAATGCCAATATCTCGGTTAATATTCAAGATAGAGAGTAAATGTTTAAAACAATATTTATAGTAAATTTAATTTACAATAAGATTGGTTCTATGCACTTTTGTGATCCGACGTATGGTAACGGAGATATTTCGAATTTTCAAAAATCCTCAGCTAAACCCCCCCTTCCCACTCGTCCGATTTCAGGCATTAACGGACTTGATCTGTCTTTTTGCATAAAACGTTTAAATATTGAGTTTGGTAACGATCAAACAAAAAGTACGACCGCTAGAGCTAGAGCGAGTAACAGATATTATTATATATATATATATATATATAATATTATATATATATATATAAAAAAAATTGTTCGAAAATCGCGTAATGAGTACGACCTCAATTGAAATCAGCTAAAACACATAGAGATCTCATCACCACGAATTCTTTATCTATCCTATAGCTAAACAAATATAAGCAGGGGATATCCTCACGCAGATTTCCACGTGAAGTTTTAGATTAAAGAATTTCACACTAGTTAAGAGGAAACCGAGCTGAACACTAGTTTTGGCGGGAAAGTCACCGTTCGTTAGCCACCCTGATTTAATAAAATGCAAATATCTGGGTTAATATTCAAGATAGAGAATAAATGTATATAACAATATTTTAGTAAATGTAATTTTCAATAAGATTGCCTCTGTACAATTTTTCGATCCAATGTATAGTACTGGTCCGATTTCAGCCTTTAACGCGAACTCGATCTTTTTTTTTACATAAAACGACTAAATATCGAGTTTGGGGGGGGGGGGGGTTTTTAGGGAGGAAGAAAACTTGAATATCCTAATAAACTCAAATCGATCAATTATAGAAAATCGAATTGTATAGAATTAATCTTATTGAAAATAAATTTACTATATTAGTTTATTTATTTCTCAATCTTGAATATTCACGGAGATATTTGCTTTTTCATAAAATGTGCGAGGATTATGGGACGAGAGTGAGTTTTCCGCCAAAAGCTAGTTCGGCCGTTTTCGAAACTGCTCTAGTGAAATTTCTCTATTGTATAACTTCACGTGGGAAATCCGCTTAGTTTACGCAGCCCCTGCGTGACGGACTTTTTCTATCTGACACATAATAACGCAGATATTTTGAATTTTCTGATTATTTCCCTCTTAAGCAAGGCACATACATGAATAATGGGAAATGAAATAGTCGATATCCACGCCAAAAGTGCCTCCAAAATCTAATGATAATGAACTATGAAAATTATTCCAACTGATGTATTACAAAGAGTAAAAATTTGTGGCAACAGAGATGGAATTTACAAAAGGATCCATCTAAAAATTATATATGCCAGTTTTAAAAACAATATCCCACTATCCCAACTATTTTTATACTAACACAAATACTGGACTGGACAGAGAATCAAACTCTAAAAATTTACATATTACATCTACTCCCAAAATTTATAAATGCGGCCACTCTTTTAAAAACGCAATACACTATAAGTACTAAAGACTCATATTCCCACATTTATTTATTTTATTTTCAATAAATACTTTTTAAAAAATTCTGGACACGGAGAATACAAAACTTTACTTATACATATCAATTTATGTAGTTTCAAATATTGGTAAATTTTTATTGGATCCTGATTTATGAATTTTTATCTAGTTTCTAACATTTTAATATGTATAGATATTTATTATATAAAATAATGTTAAATATTTTATTTTCAAAATGCATCTATAATGCAAAAGTATGTTAAGAAAATAAAAATCCTTGTCCGATGTACCAATATATAAAATGATAATATGGAAATATGATATACGGCCAAATGTGCAATTTAATATCATTTAAAGGTTTCATGAATATGATATTTTGTATTTAAGATATAAATAATGATGTTCACGTTATAACAGCTTATTATTATTATTAAAAACGGTAATTACGATGGACGTTATTGAAATTGTTGTACTCCGGTGGTAATTAGGGTACATCACAAAAATGGTTGAAAAAAAAAAAGGACTTCCCTCGAGTACGGTATATATCCCCCAACATGGAAGGACGATTAAATTAATTGATGAAGCTGCCGCACAACGAATGGGCCGATGGGCAGTACAAACATTTGCTCATGTTTTTGCAAATAAAGATGTCACCTCCAGCACGAACACAATATTACACTGAATTCATCTAGACACTATTGAAAACCTTATTAGTACCTCTTAGTAACAAAGGAATAAAGATTATGAAATGTAATGATGTGTGATTTCTGAATTGGATGATTTAAAATTGATAGACTAATTTGTATATTTGCTCCGATATATGACCCTATGAACTGAGACATTAACACTAGTACACTTAACACAATGTTTAGTATGGTAAGTGTCGAGTACTATTAAACTGAAAACTGGAATGAGTAGAGTTGTTGAGATCACATAAGCTAGTCAAAGCTGAAACATAGCGTGTCTGTTAATAATATATTTTGGTTTGAAATGATGAAAGTAGGGATTTGGAAGCTCAGAGTGCTCGAGAAGATAAAACAACACTAACCTTCGTCTCCCCATAGCTTCAAAACTCATATTTCAAGGGTGTTTGTCAGGCGGGTCGAAGAACAAGACAAAAAAATTAAAGAAATTACTTCGGCCTGGAATACTGAAAAGATAGAAATCCGAAAAGAGGAGGTAGTTCTTGCCCGTATCGGAATTTGACATATAAAATTAACACATAGTTCTTTATTTAAGGCTTGTTCCCACCAACCTGCGAGTGTCGTAATGCCAATCTTACTGATTCATATCTTCTTCCTAATTGCAAAAAATATAATCTTCCACGTCCAGCATTGAACCTTAAACCTTAAGAGAAATCCTTGGAGGTAATGAAGAATACATCTAAAGGTGTTTTGCATTTTTAACAGAAACGTATTTGTTCCAAGAAACATAGATACATCTACCGCTAATGAGACCAGTAAATGCAGTATACTGTAAAAAATAAATAAATGTATACTAATCAGCAAATTTTGTGGAGATGTGTTTGACAATTGAAAAATATCAACCGATCTTCGTGAATTTATGTCTACTGGTAACCAAACGAATAAAGACGAAGTGGTGAGATGTAAATATTATTATTATTATTTATTTACGTCCACTTTTTGCAACTCAGGCTAATTGGGATGGGTTATCTACAGGTTTCCACCCTTTTCTAGCCAGGGTGGGATTTAGGATGTTATTTAATGAATTTCGTCACTAGATAAATTCCCTCGCCCAGGCGGGAATCGAACTCACCACTCTAGGATTACCATGTGAGATTAAAGGCAACGTAAATAATCAATCAAGGAAATGAAAATAATTAATCAATATATAGTATATAATAATTTATATTATTTTTAAATGTAAGAGGTACAATTCAAAACTGTACATACCTTTTCGACGCCGGATTTGACCGACTCTGGAAGACCTCTTCCAGGTCTGGAGATCTGGAAAAAATAAAATGTAGTTTATATGACAGATTATATAAGTATATTAAGTGTGCATAAATATAAGGGTTCTTAAGGCATATAGCTGATATACAACTAAATGTTTTTATTATTTATTATTGTTATTATCTGTTATTATTAGCTAGTGCTAATGCGGCCAACTGGGGTGGGTTATCTACAGGTTTCCTACATTTTCTAGCTAGGGGCAGACTAAGGATTTTAATGAGTTCGTCCCTAAATAATTTCCTTTGCCCAGGCGAGAATCGAACTCGCCACTCTAGGTTTACCATGTGAGATAAAGGCCAACGCTTTAACTCGCATGGCTAACCTGAGCTCCTATAATAAATACATTTTTATTATTTATTAATGCCAAGTTAGTGCTAATGCGGCCAATTGGGATGGGTTATCTACAGATTACCAACAGTTTCTAGTAAGGGTCAGACCTAAATGAATTCCTATTGCCCAGGCAAGAATCGAACTCACCACTCTAGGTTTACCACGTGAGATTAAGGCCAACACTTAGCTCACTTATTTTATAATTCTTAGAAAAACTAAAGGCTGAAAACAAAAAAGCACCAATAACTCGGTTAATATTTGAGTTACGAAAAACTATATAGAAGAATAGTTGTTGAACATGAATAGTATTACAAAACTGGTTTTACAAAACTTTTTTTAATTCGACTCATAATAACGGAAATATTATAAATTTTCGAATGCCCCCTAAACCAAAGCCATTGACTAATACGACCTGTAGTCTTGAATAAAGCAGTTAATATCGAATGTGCTATAGATAAAATAAAAATTTACAAGTTAATTTTAAATGACAAATATAAGTTGAAATTTTCATCAGAACAGTATTTGATATATAAGCTTCCAATATAGCGATTCATGATTTAACAGCTTATAGTTAATATGATATGAGTAGGAGTGGGGGTTTACTGAAACCTAAATACTAAAAAATACAAATAACTAGGTTTAGAATCAAGATAGTGAAATATTTATATATATAACAGCGTTTAAATCCTATACCTTTTGTGTTAATTTTGGAATAAGATTAGTTTTATTCAATTTTTCGTTCGAACGAATAATTGCGGAAACGTTTATTTTAGTAAGCTGCTTATATGTCGAGTTTGGTAGCGATCAAAGAAAGATGGTGACAGCTAGAGTAACTATATGCATTTCCGTAAAAATTAGGAGTTCCTGTTTACGAAAAAAATAACAACCAGGCTCAATGCAATCCCTGCATACAAAAACAATGTGGGTGTTGTATAGTTAAAGAAGGATGATGGAATAAGCTAGGTCTAAAAATTTCATCTTTCAGTTATCTTGAAGGACATCCTTTTTTTTCTAGCAGATTTCCCTCAAGGGAAATCAGCTATTGAGGTCGTACTCATGACGCGATTTTCGAAAGATATCCTGAAATGTCCATCGGTCCTACCCTAAAGATGTCGAAAATAAGGATCGTTTAAAACTGTATATATAAATATTTGTCTGTTCACGCTTTGGCGGTCGCAACTTTATTCTAAGCCTACATACAAGATATTGCTTTCAACGACCTTTTATTATGCGAGATACATTCAAATTCATGAAGAAATCAATTAATATTTTAAGTTCTAAGTCGAAAATGTTTATTATATTTATGCCATACACGATACTTAACGTAAGCGCTAAATATCATATTTGTTATTGGCAGAAATCGGACATGGACTATTGGGGGTTTATAGGGGGACAATTCGAAAATTCAAAATATATCCGTTTTAGCCGGGGTGCTAAAATATTGATGGCCTACAGTTATTGTTCTGTGCATTTTTTCGTTACTCAAATACATATCGAGTTATTCTTACTTCCTTGTTTTCAGTCCTCACTAACCCCCACCCCTCCTACTCCTCTGGTTTTTTCACAAACAAACCGAGAATATGTGGTGATAGGAAGTCACAAGTATGCTATATCAGCAAGTGAAGAATCTGCTAGTTTATACAGCCCCTTTGTGTCCATTATAATTTTAATTATATTTTTTTTGAATCTATAAAACCTATCACTCTATACATCTATAAAGTCTCATCCATTATAATTTATTTTAATAATGAAGCCCCCCCCCCCCACCCCCCCCCCCCCCCACCCCCCCCCCCCCCCACCCCCCCCCCCCCCCACCCCCCCCCCCCCCCACCCCCCCCCCCCCCCACCCCCCCCCCCCCCCACCCCCCCCCCCCCCCACCCCCCCCCCCCCCCACCCCCCCCCCCCCCCACCCCCCCCCCCCCCCACCCCCCCCCCCCCCCACCCCCCCCCCCCCCCACCCCCCCCCCCCCCCACCCCCCCCCCCCCCCACCCCCCCCCCCCCCCACCCCCCCCCCCCCCCACCCCCCCCCCCCCCCACCCCCCCCCCCCCCCACCCCCCCCCCCCCCCACCCCCCCCCCCCCCCACCCCCCCCCCCCCCCACCCCCCCCCCCCCCCACCCCCCCCCCCCCCCACCCCCCCCCCCCCCCACCCCCCCCCCCCCCCACCCCCCCCCCCCCCCACCCCCCCCCCCCCCCACCCCCCCCCCCCCCCACCCCCCCCCCCCCCCACCCCCCCCCCCCCCCACCCCCCCAATATCTTAGTCATTCTGTTTGGTTTGTTATCAGAAAATGAGTGATCGTTTATTAAATTGGGTTCCAGAACTGAAGAAAAACCTGCGTATTTTCTGCAATCAAAACGGTTGTTGCCCGTTACAAAACAGTGTTAGAACGGATATGAAATGCGGTTATATTTAACGGAAGATAAACCATTTTGGTAGTGTAATATTAGTTAATGCCGTAAAAAACTAAGGATTCGTAGGGGTACTTGGTTCGTTCGTAGCCGACTTTGTTTGTTGCCATAGTATGCTAGTTATGCAGTATTGGTGCAATGAATTATGCTCTTTTAAATGTGCGAAGACCAGTTAGGAATGAGCCAAGAACTGTTGACTGAAACCATGACGGCCGGGGACGATCCCTTTATGCAGCTACTCCACGATATCGTCCATTTTTCGGTTAACACTAATTTCTAATTACATTTTGCCATTCAAATAAATTGTACAAAAATTAATTTAAATTATGAAGTGTTTTTCTTTAATTGTTATTTAATAATCGTCTTTTAATCGGTGGCCTCCCTATAAATGATAAGTATCCAGAATAGTCAGTGACCATTTCTCCTGGGTGACTCTGAGAAATAACTTTACTTTCATGATCATGTCTATTGCAAGTCCTTCATGATGAGATAGTTTAGGTGACCTGAAGACTAAAGGGATGACCTTCATAATTAGAGCATAATTGCGGCCAAAACCGTGGCAGCTCTGAAGTTTCAGGGTTCGGCGAAAGAAGTTTGAAGTGAGATACTGCTGACAGGGCGGCAATGTCTGATCTCTCTCTCTCTCTCTCTCTCTCTCTCTCTCTCTCTCTCTCTCTCTCTCTCTCTCTCTCTCTCTCTCTCTCGTTCTCTCTCTCTCTCTCTCTCTCTCTCTCTCTCTCTCTCTCTCTCTCTCTCTCTCTCTCTCTCTCTCTCTCTCTCTCTCTCTCTCTCTCTCTCTCTCTCTCTCTCTCTCTCTCTCTCTCTCTCTCTCTCTCTCTCTCTCTCTCTCTCTCTCTCTCTCTCTCTCTCTCTCTCTCTCTCTCCCTCTCTCTCTCTCTCTCTCTCTCTTTCTCTCTCGTTCTCTCTCTCTCTCTCTCTGTCTCTCTCTCTCTCTCACTCTCTCTCTCTCCCTCCATTTCTCTCTCTCTCTCTTTCTCTCTCTCTCTCTCTCTCTCTCTCTCTCTCTCTCTCTCTCTCTCTCTCTCTCTCTCTCTCTCTCTCTCTCTCTCTCTCTCTCTCTCTCTCTCTCTCTCTCTCTCTCTCTCTCTCTCTCTCTCTCTCTCTCTCTCTCTCTCTCTCTCTCTCTCTCTCTCTCTCTCTCTCTCTCTCTCTCTCTCTCTCTCTCTCTATCTCTATCTCTAACGAGCGGATCAACTAGTCACCAGTCACGTCACTCTTTCATCTCTACCCTACAATTAGCTCTCTCTCTTTTTCTCAATTTCACTGTAAATTAAAATTTAAGGCTTTGTACAATCAAATCCTAACCAAGTTCCCCCTCCTTCTCTTCCTCACTCGCCATCTACATTCACCATTTGAAACCTCTTTCTTTCCCTTTTATTATTCACTAACCCACTCTCGTTAACAGAGCTGTATGCTGTCCCTTCCCACTTCCCACGCCTCTCAAACTAACTAACACAATCACACATGAACTCACCCTTATATAGTAATTTTCTTTTTGAAAATCCTTTGAGAAGAGTACCCAAAGCCGAAAATTTTCAAAACCGAGGTAAGAGAGTGAATATTTTAAAAATTGGACACAGGATGGACAATGGAAATAATTGTGTGGGTGTGTATATATACATTTGACTTAGAACAAGGCGCACGACAGACTCTACAGAGAAGAATTGTTGACAAATTTGTTTCAATCAATGAATTATTGACAAAACGATTCATCAAAAGAAGACAACGTAACAAATAAAAATCTAAAATACACTTTATGAACGAAAAATTCATGCATCATTGCAAATCAACAATCATTCCAAATGTTCACATAAAACTAAAGGCCTGTACTTCCACTGACTATTATTCAACACTAGTACTCACTACTGAATCTTACCAACAAATGTTTAAAATACTAAATGGACATGAACTGTCTCTTTGACAGAACGAACAAACAGACTATAGAACATCTCATCTACATGCATTAAAAAGTTTTGCGAATACAACATGGAAATATAGATTCGTATTTATTTAGTAGGAAGTAGACGAAACATATTAATAGAAGGTAATCGTTTAGTTATCAGTTTCGGCAAAAGGTTAAATGCAAGTACGAGTCCTAAAGATTATTCGAATTTTCATTTTTGGTCTTCATAGTAAACTCAGTATTCTTAAAACCAACAAAAATAAGAAAAAGTACGTCATGCAAGGGCTTCGTAAAATAAGCAGGTTTCCCTCGTGAAGTTTTACAATAGATTAATCTGCTTATTGGTAACACAACACAACCGTGAAAATGAAGTGAATAAATTCAAACGGTACTAAGAAATCTTACAATTTTAATAGTTGTCCCACGCAAAGCGTCTGAAATGTAAACAAACAGGTCACAACAAAATGAAAAACAAATACTGAAATATATTAGAATGTAACATACTAATTTTATTGAAATATATTTACTTAATCAGATTAATTTTTACCTCAATCAATCAAATTTTAGTAGTTGAAGAACTAAAGACGGGTGACACACACCAGAACATAATATTGGCATGTATCTTGTATATTAAAGGTTTCTTGAAAACAATTTTTGGCATTTAAGCTTCGAATAATGTGGCATATTAAATAACAGAGTATTGTTTGTGTAACATGAGTAGAACTAGGGGTTTGCTGAAGGCTGAAAACTGAAAAATGCCAATATCTTTTAGTTAGTATTCAAGATAGAGAATACATGTATATGATAATATTTATAGTGCACTTGATTTTCAATAAGATTGATTCTATATCTTTGTTCGATCCGACATATAGTAACAGAGATATTTCGAATTTATACGAGGGTGAATCAAATGAAAACCTTAAAAGTTTAACCTGAACTTTACACCACTTTTTAAGGTTTTCATTTGATTCACCTACGTAAAATAATCCCCAATGAAACCTCCCCCCTCCCCGTTTTCCGATTTCAGCAGTTAACGAACATGATCATTCCTTTTACATAAAACGACTAAATATCAAACAATACTTGTGACCGCATGCGCCGATTTCCCTTAAGTCAAATCTGCTATTGAGGTCGAACTCTTGACGCCATTTACCTAAATCAGTCATATTTTAGTATTCCAAGAACTAAAGGGGGGGGGTGACACCAGTACATAATATTTGTATGTATCTCGTATATTAACCCTCTGTCGGGCGCTTGATCTCTCAGATACACAGTTTACACACACACCTCCTAGAAGAGGTGATGGTGTATTGCTTCGAGTTATGTTCTTTTTAGGTCTCTACCTCAAGATCAGTAGTGTCACTGTGTTTGATGGAGTCGTGTGTTTCACCTGTCACTCAGTTTTATCTCCTAGATACCACGCGCCCGATCTCGTGAGTTTTTTTGAAATCTGTATTTCATAAATATATAAAACAATTAAGTTTCTCTTTATTTAATGGAATCATATAAACCTATTTTTTCTATTATTTTGCTCATACATGAGCTTTCAGAAGAACTTGTAGAAGAAAATATTGTAAGGCACAGTGACAACAGTAGACGTTTACTAGCCAAACTAAGGACGAAACTTGAAGAGTACAGAGGCTCATTGGACCATACATTGAACTCAAATACAGAACAGTATAAATAAAGTCATTCCGCTACAACGAACAAAATAAAATGATGAGGACCAATTAAAACTGAAAAGAAATGTAGTTTTACTAATTACTCTTGTGAGATTCGCAAAAGCAAAATTTGTTTACAACATAGTTTCATGCTTTGTCCTAATTGTAATTGAGCTCTGCAAAAGAAATAATAATTAAACTGGTGTTTTAAAAGGATTGGTACATTAAAATTTATATAATTATTAATAAGTTTTATCTAAAAGTGATTTCGTGCTACTAATTTTTGAATGAAGTTGTATTTAGATCATTTGTTTATATTGTTCACATACTAAAATGAATTATGTATAATTAAGACATGTGCATTTAAACAATTTCTTTTTATATTTGTATTATATTTTAAAAATTATCGTTCACGGTTTTAATAATAATGAATCTATAGCCAACTTGATTATTTTATCTACCAAGACTGTTTTTTATTATAATACTTGTCAATTTTGAAAATTATTTACTTCTTTCAAACAAATACTTCCTCTTTTATGGTTTCTAATCACACACTGAACATTTTAGTGCAAAATATATATTAGAAAATTGCATTTCCGTAAAAACGGTTGAGGATGATCTCTCAGATACACGCGCCCGATGGCGGAATATTCTTGACTCGCCCGACCGAGGGTTAATGGTTTCATGAAAACAATATTTGGCATTTAAGATTCGAATAATGTGGTTTATTAAACAACAGAGTGTTGTTTATGTGACACGATGAGAAGTTGGGGTTTGCTGAAGGCTCAAAACTGAAAAATGCAATTAACGACGAAATATCAAGTTTGGTAACGATCAAACAATAATTTCGACCGCTAAAGCGGTAACAGACAAATATATATATATATATATATATATATATATATATATATAAATAATATCTACACAATTTTAACGGACTTTTTTTTCGTCATCTCCTGGGTGAGATCGATGGAAATTGCATGATATTTTCGAAATTCGAGTCATGAGTATAACCTCAATAGATAAAAATGTTTGATAATATTTTGTAAAACTTAGGGCATCAAGCGGTGGCAAACTGAGCACGAAACATGAAGTGCAGAATAATGGACTTAAATGGAAGCTATTTGTTTTTTATAGTGATAGACCTTTGGCGTAATGCTAATAAATTTAAAACATCATGGTCATTGCACACTATGCAATAATTTAATATATACCTCTCTTATCGAGTTTTAACGTTGAACTTACGAATTAGAGACAATAAAGGAAGTTGTTAGGGGCCCAGGTCTCCTTCATTTGCTTCTTTTACTAAATCCAATTTTAAACTTTAATTAAATCCTCTTAACTAGAATAATAAAATCTAAATAGCCCCAGAGATTGGGACCAACATTTCCCTAGCGTTCTGATTATTGCTGGGACTTGCAGTTACGAGTATTGCTGGCTCTCTCTTTGCCCTTTCTCTCTGAACCTCTGTTTCTCTCACTTTCCCTCTGTTTTTCTCTCTCTTTTATGCTCGCTGGAGCTGCAGTCTACCTTTTATTTGCATCACTAATAGTGGAGGTTCGATGTCACCTTCCATTCTCATGTATGCAGATTTTCCTTGAGGGAAATCAGAAATAGAGCTTGTTCAAATGGTGCTATTTAGCAGATTTCCCTTCCGGGCAAATTAGACTCTAACGATACACCCTTAACTTACATCGTCTTATGATGCACCTTGTACATTTTAGCAGATTTCCCTTAAGGGAAATCAGCTATTGAGGTTGTACTCATGACTGAATTTTCGAAATTTTTCTTCAAATGTCCATCGATCCTACCCAGGAGATGACGAAAATGATGTCCGTTCTAAACTGTATATCTATATATATATATATATATATATATATATATATATATATATATATATATATATATATATATATATATATTTGTCTGTTACCGCTCTAGCGGTCGCAACTTTTGTTTGATCGTTACCAAACTCGATATTTAGTCGTTTTATGTAAAAAGAAAGATCAAGTTCGTTAACGGCTGAAATCGGACAAGTGGGAGGTGGGGGTTAGAGGGGAGGATTTTCGAAAATTCGAAATATCTCCGTTACTATACATCGGAACGAAAAATTGTACAGATTCAATCTTATTGCAAATTAAATGTACTATAAATATTGTTATATACATTTATTCTCTAACTTGAATATTAACGAGATATTTGCATTTGTATTCTGCGTGTGGTCTCCAGTAGGCTATGTTCGGACTTTCCGCCGAAAGCTCTGGCGGCCGCTTCCATAACTATTCGTCCCTCGTGAATAGGTTTAGAGGTTAGGTTAACTGTTTTTTGGGGCTAGAAACTACTGGGTTATTACGCCCTAAATAATGTTTTAGGCTTAGAGGTTTCTTACTACTACAGTTGTTGTTAGGCAGGTTTCTCTATTGTAAAACTTCACGTGGGAAATCTGCTTAGTTTACGCAGCGCCTGCGTGACGGACTTTTCTGTTTTCAGCTTCTGAGATGAGATCGGCTAACTTCGAGTCTAGTCGTGAGTTTCCGTCAAGAGCTAGTTCGGGCTGTTCCCGTAACTGTTTGATTCTCTATTCTGAAATTTCTCTATTGTAAAACTTCACGTGGGAAATCTGCTTAGTTTACGCAGCCCCTGCGTGACGGAATTTTTCTTTTACTAACACTTTTATATAAATATTTAACAGTTTCATGTGAATCTAAATTTTCAATGAAATTTCGGTGGAAATTTAACTGGAAAAACGTGAGCTTAGGGTAAGATTAACGTATAAACGTCCGTCTCGCAGAGGCTGCATAAACCAAGCAGTTTTTCTACGGGAAGGTTTAGAACAGATAAATCTACATCCTAGTAACTCCACCGTGAATGTTAAGCGAATAAATACAAACGGTAAGAAGAAATCTTTCTGTCATCTTACAAGTTAATAACAACTACAACGGAAAGCGTCTAAATTGTAAACAAATAGGGCAGGCAGGCAACATTGCAGGGCTGAATAGATAGAATATATACCGGGAAGAAGAACGATTACTGAAATACATCTGAATAAAATATATTAATTTTATTGAAAACTATTTACTATATCTAGTACTGTAAATTATAATAAATTAGAATAATTTTTATCTGAATCCATCCAATTATAGTAGTCCAAAAACTTAAGACGGGGGGGGGGGATCAACAGGTCAAATTTGCATGTATCTCATATAATAAATGTCTTTTGAATACAATATAGCTTCGAATAATGTGTTGTTTTTTTATATCACAGAATAAAGTTTATTAAATATTTGTAGAAGTAGGGGTTTGCTGAAGGCTGCAAACGGAAAAATTCAAATATCTTGTTTTATATTCGAGATAAAGAATAAATGTGTATATCATTATTTATTAAACATTTAATTTTCATTAAGATTGGTTCTATACAATTTTTCGATCCGACGTGTAGTAACGGAGATATTTCGTATTTTCGACAATCACCATATATATATATATACAATTTTGAACGGACCTCATTTTTTTTCATCTCCTAGGTAGGATCGATGTACATTTAAAGAAAAATTTCGGAAATCGCGTTATGAGTACGACCTCAATTGCTGATTTCCGTAAGGGAAATCAGCAAAAATGCCATTTATGTAATTTTTTTGCATTATTGATTGTGCTTCGGGTGCGATCGAAATATGTATTAAAACAATTTTGCTAAGATAGTTTCATGGCAAGGGTAACCAATAAAAAACATTTTTTTCGTCGCAAACTTCATTCATACTGCCCTAAATACTATATTTCGTGGCTCACATACCAACTCTTCAGGGACTATCCTTTTTCAAAAAAATAATAACAATAATTTAACAAAACCCTATGATAATTCTTTCCAAGATATTGTATTATTAAGTGTCTACTTAGATGATATATATATATATATATATATATATATATATATATATCTATATATATATATATTAAATCGAACTACAGATTGCTACATACATGAATTTCTCGTCCCTTCCGCAATTGGCAGGTCGTTGATACTGAGATTCCAGAAGTAGGTTACGTCAGCTGACTACAGATCGATTAATTACACGTCAACTTTGAACTCGATTATTTCGCGTCATAATTCAAAATTTATTATAATTATTTTAAGATAAAATGTTATAGAATATATAATTTATTTATTTAATTTTTTGTTGTTTACTGTTTTTTTCATCTTTTTATTATTATATGAATATTCTCTTTTACTTTTCGTTTGGCATTACTTCTTTCTTTATTAGTTATTTGAACTTTTTCAAAATTGAAGGTGAAATTATTCAAAATTCTTGGAGATGATATGGTTCAAGTCAGTTTTATTTTCATTATTGTGAATTCTATTTACTTGTTGTTTTGACCTTAGAAGCTGCAAGGATTCACCAATTTAAGTTTCATAACAGGTTTTAAAGCTTATTTCGTATATATTATATTAAGATTTCGATTTATTAGCGGTTTGTATTAGTATTTTATTATTATATTTCCAGGCTATATTACTTAAATTACACTGAATGGTTTTTATTGGTGACCCTTAACATGAAAATATGAATAACATATAAAAATATTTGGTCCAGAATAAGAAGAATTTTGTCAACATTTGAAGTCCTAAAATTGTTGTTATGTTGCATGATAACGGGTAAGAAGGAGGGTTTTAAAAAGGGGTGGAAATTTGAATATTCAATATATCTCATTTATTATGAGTTGTATCGAAAAATGTTGCAGACCCAATTTTGTTAAACTATGGATAGCCTAAAATTTTTATTTCATTCATTATCTTGTAACTCATTTTTAATCAGCGACTTATACGAAATTTATTGTTTTCAGCGTTCGGTAAACTAACAATTGAACTAATCCGATTTTTACTTCGAGATATAAACGTATGGTGATTATAGAACAATAGTAGGTCATACCACCACGCGGGAAATCAGTTTTTAATTGTATTTGATATTTCTCATCCATTATTAATCCCTAACCACTCCCCTAAGTTGAGTAATCACTGAACTGGTTCTCACTATAATCTACAATATGCCTAAATATCTCATTTACAAATTTTGTGTTGTTTACAATCTAAGATAGTTCAGTGAGTTAGAAGCGGCCAATATAAATTATAGGAAATATCTGTCTGAAATCGGTCATAAACATTGAACTGAGACACAACTTTAGAGGCAGTAAATTTTATTTGATCGCTTCCAAACTCGATTTCAACTTTTATATGAACTTTCTTGGTAGTTAACGGAAGAAATATGACCTGGAAGAGCTGGATTTAGTGAGAGGGATAAAGAGGGGGGGTGGGAGTGTGTGTGTGTGTGTGTGTGTGTGTGTGTGTGTGTGTGTGTGTGTGTGTGTGTGTGTGAGAGAGAGAGAGAGAGAGAGAGAGAGAGAGGGAGGGAGTGTGTGTGTGTGAGAGAGAGAGAGAGAGACAGAGAGAGGGAGAGAGAGAGAGAGAGAGAGAGAGAGAGAGAGAGAGAGAGAGAGAGAGAGAGAGAGAGAGAGAGAGAGAGAGAGAGAGAGAGAGAGAGAGAGAGAGAGAGAGAGAGAGAGAGAGAGAGAGAGAGAGAGAGAGAGAGAGAGAGAGAGAGAGAGAGAGAGAGAGAGAGAGAGAGAGAGAGAGAGAGAGAGAGAGAGAGAGAGAGAGAGAGAGAGAGAGAGAGAGAGAGAGAGAGAGAGAGAGAGATTTGAAATATTTAGTCGTGAGCACTTTTAGCAGATTTCCACTAACGGAAACCGATTATAGAGGTTGACACAATTTTTGAAAATAATTTTAAATGCACAATAATCCAATTGACGAGATGATGAAAATGAGTCTGTTCATACAATAATATAAGTCAAATTATAATTATAAATTTCTTAATCAGCTGATCATCCCAACTTTCACTTTTAGAACAATATCCATAAACGAAATTTACTATATATAATGCACGTCATGTTCTGCTTATATTCCTATTCCTGTTTACATACGGCTCTTAGTGTGGAAGCAATAGAGAATAGAAGATGATACGAGATGGTCAGTGTATCATTTCTATACGCTGGGAATCTATTAACCAAGAAATCATTTAAGACAGAAAAGGAAATTAAAACGTTTCACAACGAATCTTTTAGCCATCTAGTGCTACTCAGGTAGTTTTTCTTGCCCAACATGTTTTACATAAAGTCTTCTAAATTCATTCTCGCTCCTCTGTATGTACCAGCTAAGTAAAGAAGGCCTATATAGGCTTTTATTTCTGTGAAATCCGTCTCTTTGGCATCCTTCTGCCTAGAAAATTCTTGCTCGACGATTTTTATAAATTCGTTTGTGCAATGCACACTGCTACTAATAATCGTCTCATCGAAGAAACAAAACGAGCATTCAAGTTCATTAGTTGCCTCCTTTGCCGCCCCTTTCACTCCTGGAAGGTGTGTCAATACATTTTGTTTTCCTATTGTACGCAAAGGAAAAGGGGGTTTTCTCCACTCAAAACGCTCAACGATCTTTCTGTTCACACTTCTCAATGCAACATATTTTTCGTGTGACTGCTCATTCTCCCCATCACTTTCCGATTCACGTCACTTTGTTCAGTCTCTGAGTCAATACCCCACTCTTCCAAGCTGTCTTCAAATTCCGAATCTGTGTCGTTCTGTATGTTATCGTCTTCTTCGAAAGGATCCAGTAATGTTTGGTGGCATCTAGCAATACCATTTTGATTGCTCAAATCAAAAATACGTATTTCCTGGTCCATTTTATCTGAATAAAAGTTTTAGAAATGCATTGTTAGTCGTGGTCGCCTCAGAGGTAAATTCCCAATTTTGTGGGTATTTTTAACTATTCAAAAACAAACAAGGCACTACAAACGTCAAATGATAAATATTTCTAAAATAAGTAGATTAAATATAGAAATAAAAGAAAATGAAATACTTACAACTTTGGTCGCGGTGCACCTGTGGGGTGATTTTAGTTCAAGGAACGCACTGTGACCAAACTTCGAAGGTCAAACCTATACTGTTTTGAGGAGGAAGGGAAGCTAGAAGCATTGCTGGAGACGGAAGTCGTTGGGTCCACTCAATCGGAAGCTATTGGAAAAAAACTTCAAAGATGCACCTGTCAGGACGCCGCGACTAACGGAGGGTTAACTTTACGTAGTCCTGCGTGACGGACTTTATAGAATATTTTCGAAGCAGCGTCTGGCCGTATGAACTCATCTTGCATAACTCAAAGCACCTGGGCTTAGAAGCCTGAAATATTTTTGTGATATTTATAACGTCAACTCTTAGGCCTTTTTAGCAGATTTCCCTTAAGGGAAATGAGCTATTGAGATCGTACTCATGATGCGATTTTCGAAATTTTTCTTCAAATGTCCATTGATCCTAACTAGTAGATGACGAAAATGAAGTCCGTTCAAAACTATAAATATATATGTATTTGTCTGTTTCTGCTCTAGCGGTTACAATTTTTGTTTAATCGTCACCAAACTCGGCGTTTTATGTAAAAAGAAAGATGATGTTCGTTAACGGCTGAAATCAGACCAGCGGAAGGGGGGTTTAGAGGGGGGATTTCTGAAAATTCAAAATATCTCCGTTATTATGCGTCGGATCGAAACATTGTATAGAATAAATCTTATTTCAAATTAAATTTACTATAAATATTGTTATATACATTTATTCTCTATCTTGAGTATTAACCGAGATATTTGCATTTTTATTAAGTGTAATGGACGAGCTATGGCGGTTCTATTCCTTCCCGCCATAAGCTACTTCGGCCGTTTCCGTAATTGTTCGGCTCTCGTATGTAGATTTCACTATTGTATAACTTTACGTGGGAAATCTGCTTAGTTTACGCATCCCCTGCTTGGCGGACTTTTAAAATTCGAAGCTCCTAGAGAAGAAGAGAACTACTCTAACTACTTTGGTGTTTATTAAAAGCAGTTCAAACTATAACGTTGAGGATTATATCTTCATATTTTAGCAGATTTCCCTTAAGGGAAATCAGCTATTGAGGTCGTACTCATGACGTGAGTTTCGAAATTTTTCTTCAAATGTCCATTGATCCTAACTAGTAGATGACGAAAATGAAGTCCGTTCAAAACTATAAATATATATGTATTTGTCTGTTTCTGCTCTAGCGGTTACAATTTTTGTTTAATCGTCACCAAACTCTGCGTTTTATGTAAAAAGAAAGATGATGTTCGTTAACGGCTGAAATCAGACCAGCGGAAGGGGGGTTTAGAGGGGGGAATTTCGAAAATTCGAAATATCTCCGTTACTATCCGTTGGACCGAAAAAGTGTCTGGTAACAATCTTATTGAAAATTAAATTAACTATAAATATTGTTATATACATTTATTCTCTATCTTGAGTATTAACCGAGATATTTGCATTTTTATTAAGTGTAATGGACGAGCTATGGCGGTTCTATTCCTTCCCGCCATAAGCTACTTCGGCCGTTTCCGTAATTGTTCGGCTCTCGTATGTAGATTTCACTATTGTATAACTTTACGTGGGAAATCTGCTTAGTTTACGCATCCCCTGCTTGGCGGACTTTTAAAATTCGAAGCTCCTAGAGAAGAAGAGAACTACTCTAACTACTTTGGTGTTTATTAAAAGCAGTTCAAACTATAACGTTGAGGATTATATCTTCATATTTTAGCAGATTTCCCTTAAGGGAAATCAGCTATTGAGGTCGTACTCATGACGTGAGTTTCGAAATTTTTCTTCAAATGTCCATTGATCCTAACTAGTAGATGACGAAAATGAAGTCCGTTCAAAACTATAAATATATATGTATTTGTCTGTTTCTGCTCTAGCGGTTACAATTTTTGTTTAATCGTCACCAAACTCTGCGTTTTATGTAAAAAGAAAGATGATGTTCGTTAACGGCTGAAATCAGACCAGCGGAAGGGGGGTTTAGAGGGGGGAATTTCGAAAATTCGAAATATCTCCGTTACTATCCGTTGGACCGAAAAAGTGTCTGGTAACAATCTTATTGAAAATTAAATTAACTATAAATATTGTTATATACATTTATTCTCTATCTTGAGTATTAACCGAGATATTTGCATTTTTATTAAGTGTAATGGACGAGCTATGGCGGTTCTATTCCTTCCCGCCATAAGCTACTTCGGCCGTTTCCGTAATTGTTCGGCTCTCGTATGTAGATTTCACTATTGTATAACTTTACGTGGGAAATCTGCTTAGTTTACGCATCCCCTGCTTGGCGGACTTTTAAAATTCGAAGCTCCTAGAGAAGAAGAGAACTACTCTAACTACTTTGGTGTTTATTAAAAGCAGTTCAAACTATAACGTTGAGGATTATATCTTCATATTTTAGCAGATTTCCCTTAAGGGAAATCAGCTATTGAGGTCGTACTCATGACGTGAGTTTCGAAATTTTTCTTCAAATGTCCATTGATCCTAACTAGTAGATGACGAAAATGAAGTCCGTTCAAAACTATAAATATATATGTATTTGTCTGTTTCTGCTCTAGCGGTTACAATTTTTGTTTAATCGTCACCAAACTCTGCGTTTTATGTAAAAAGAAAGATGATGTTCGTTAACGGCTGAAATCAGACCAGCGGAAGGGGGGTTTAGAGAGGGGAATTTCGAAAATTCGAAATATCTCCGTTACTATCCGTTGGACCGAAAAAGTGTCTGGTAACAATCTTATTGCAAATTAAATTAACTATAAATATTGTTATATACATTTATTCTCTATCTTGAGTATTAACCGAGATATTTGCATTTTTATTAAGTGTAATGGACGAGCTATGGCGGTTCTATTCCTTCCCACCATAAGCTACTTCGGCCGTTTCCGTAATTGTTCTGCTCTCGTATGTAGATTTCACTATTGTATAACTTTACGTGGGAAATCTGCTTAGTTTACGCATCCCCTGCTTGGCGGACTTTTTTTTTCCAATCGAACAAATTCGACTAAGGGGGGGCGTACTCCAAACGAAAGTGAAAATACCAGCACGAGGGAAATCTGCTTAGTTTACGCAGCCCCTGCGTGACGGACTTTTAATATTCGAAGCTTCTAGAGAAGAAGAGAACTACTCCAACTACTTTGGTGTTTATTAAAAGCAGTTCAAACTATAACGTTGGGGATTATATCTTCATGTTTTAGCAGATTTCCCTTAAGGGAAATCAGCTATTGAGGTCGTACTCATGACGTGAGTTTCGAAAAATTTCCTCAAATGTCCTTCGATCCTACCCAGGAGATGAAGAAAATGAGGTCCGTTCAAAATTATATATATATATATATATATATATATATATATATATATATATATATATATATTTGTCTGTTAACGCTCTAGCGGTCGAAATTTTTGTTTGATCGTTACCAAACTCGGAATTTTTATTCAATTTTATTCAAATGTCCATCTATCCTACCCAGGAGATGGCGAAAATGAGGTTCATTCAAAACTGTATATATATATTTGCCTGTTACCAAACTTGATACATAATTTTTTTATACAAAAGGAAAGATCAAGTTCGTTAACGGCTGAAATCGCACAAGGGGGAGGGGGAAGGGTTTAGAGGTGGAGAATTAAAAAAATTCTTAGTATCTCCGACATTATGGGTCGGATGAAAAAATTGTATAGAACCAATATTATTGAAAATGTATTGTTGTATAAATGTTGATATGTACATTTTTTCATTATCTTCATTACTAACCGAAATATGCGCATTTATAAGTTTTCGGCCTTCAGTAAACCCCCACTCCGACTCTTGTCATAAGCAATAAGCAGTTATATTATGGAGCACTTTATTTGAAGCCTAAATACCAAATATATGTCTCATTGGACATTTACTTTAAGAGATAAATGCAAATACGTGAAGTACATGGGAAATCTGCTTAGTTTACGCAGCATATGCGTGACGGACTTTTTTTTTTAAACACAAACACTTTAAAATAGTATTGATAAATCTTTGTCTAATTTCCTAGTGAGTAAAGAAAGGCGGCTATAGCTTAGAGTTGGATCGATTCCTCCCGTGCAAGCTATTCGAGATATCGGACTATTCGTGACTCCACACTATTAATAAAAGCCTCCATATTCACTATAGTTATATTTTCCACTGACCCAACCCGGGTATTACAGTTTATATTTGTTCTTCTGTATTTAAATACTCAAAAATATCCTGGAAGAAACGTATAGCAGAAGTCCGAAAAAAAATTAAGAAATCATTTTATAATTGGTACTGTCCAAAGAGGATAATTGGCTCATATTCCTTCTTCTTCTTCTTAGGGTTATATATTGCTATTGTGCAGCCTATCTTGAAGGTAGAATGGTTACACAAAAATCCGTGGGATGTTTGATGTATTTAATAGTTATATTTTCCATATAGGAAACCAGCTATTAAAATAGCACTTTTGACGCGATTTTCGAAATATGTCCTCAAATGTCCATCGATCCTACACAAGAGATACATGTTTCGCGCCCCCTGTGACGCCTCCTCAGGAGTAGCATACTTTTATACAGAGATTTGACCTTACCACCACTGAGGTCACATCAAGATTAACCGTCATAGTGTTTTTCATCTATTGACCTTCGGTCATTTCTCCGTCAACGATGATTGTAATGATGTCGCATTTCGACGGCCTAAAATAGTATAAATATCGAGTTTGGATAGTGTTGTATATATATATATATATATATATATATATATATATATATATATATATATATATATATATAGGTTCGGATAGAGAGATATTACAAGATTTTGAAAAACGCGTCTAGAGTACAACCTTTAGGGTACATATAACTGGTTTACCTTAACCCTCCGTCGGGTGCGTGATCTCTCAGATACACAGTTGCTAGAAAACTATTTGCAACTCCTCCTAGCAGAGAGTGGTGGTGTAGTGCTCCGAGTTATGTGCTTTATAAGACCCCCCCCCTCAAGGTATGTTGTGTCACTGTGTTTAACGGAGTCGTTCGTTTCACCTGTCATTAAATTTTATCTCCTTGATACCACGCGCCCGATCTCGTAAGTTTTTTTTGAAATCTGTATTTTATAAATATGTACATCAATTAAGTTCCTCTTTATTAAATGGAATCATATAAACCTATTATTCTATTATTTTGCTCAAACATGAGCTTTCAGAAGAACTTGTACAAGGATATATTGCACGACGCAGTGACAATAGTAGACGTTTATCAACCGAACTAAGGACGAAACTTGAAGACTACAGAGACTCATAAGAGTACACTAGCTCATTGGACCATACATTGAACTCAAGTACAGAACAGCATATAAAAAGTCCCTCCGCTACAACGAACAAAAGAAAATGATGTGAACCAAGCAAAACTGAAAATAAATGCAGGTGTACTAATTACTGTTGTGAGATTTGCAAAAACAAAATTTGTTAACAACATAGTTCCATGCTTTGCCCAATTGGAAAGCAGCTCTGCAAAAGAAATGACAATTAAACTGTTATTTTTAAAAATTTTTGTTGATTTTCATTAAGTCTTATCTAAAAGTGATTTCGTGCCCGTTCAAAACTATATATATATATATATATATAATTTGTCTGTTCACGTTCTTGCGGCCGAAATTTTGTTTGTTCGTTACAAAACTCGATATTTAAACGTTTTATGTGAAACTAAAGATCAAGTTCGTTAATGGCTGAAATACTTCGAAAATTCTTAATATCTACGTTATCATGCTTTAGATCGAAAAATTGTATGGAACCAATCTTATTGCAAGTATAATGATCTATAAATGTTGTTACGTATGTTTTTTTTCCACTATCTTGATTATTGACAAAGATATTTGCATTTTTTTTTAGTTTTTGGGCTTTAGTAAACTCCCACATCTTTACTTGTGAAATTAATAATATGCTGTTATATCTCGAAGCATATTATTTGAACCTTAAATACCAAATATTGTTCTCATCATACTGTTACTTTTTGAGATAAATGCAAATACGTAGGAAATCTTAGTTAACTAACTTTTAGCAGATTTCTCTTAAGCTATTCATGACGTGATTTTCGAAAAATTTCTTCATATGTCTATTGATCCTACCTAGGAGATGACGAAAATGATGCCCGTTCAAAATTATATATATATATATATATATATATATATATATATATATATATATATATTTGTTTCTTACCACTCAAGTGGTCGCAATTTTTGTTTGAGGGGTTTGTTTTTGTTAGGAGGGGAGGGGGTTTAGATTGGGGTTTTCGACAATTCAAAATATCTCCGTTACAATACCTCGGATCGAAAAATTATATAGAATCTATCTTATTGCAAATTACATTTACTATAACTATTGTTATATAGATTTATTCTTTATTTTGAATTTTAACCGAGATATTTGTATTTTTATTAAATGTGGGCGGATAACGGACGAGTTTCCTGCCGAAAGCTAGTTTGGCCGTTTCCGTAACTGTTCGGCACTCGTATGGAGATTTCTCTATAACTTTGAGCGAGAAATCTGCTTAGCTTACGCAGCCCTTGCGCGACGGACTTTTTTTACTCGTTTCATTACTGTTTTCACTAGGAAATGCTGTAAATTTCTTCATTTTCGACCTACCTGTGTATTCTTTCTTAGCGACTAGACGGAGAGTTTTGATGGCGTATCCTTCCTGAGTAGCTACCTTATCTCGTTAGATAAGAAGTGTGACAGATGATACGAGCCATTCGTGAATTCTATTTTTGTTTCCGGGGCTGGTAAAAGGTTCCGTGGGTGTGTGGGGGGGTTAGAGAGTTGGTATAAAAACACCCCCCCCCCTTCCATCGGATTCTAGGCTCCTACAGTGGTATTTGCCAACCCACTCTCTCACCTCACCTCTATATATCTTACACCTACTCGCTATCTGGCCTTGTTTAAATACTATTTCTGACAAAACCAAACAAACAACAAGTATATGTGTTATTGCAAAAACTACTTTGACCAAGTTTTGCTATTGTATTGTCGCGAGTTAATAGGAAAGGTACGAAGTGGGTTTGAAGAGATGTATTGTGTACAGAACATGACGGAATGAAAACAAGAACAATGTTAAAGCAAAGAATAAACAAAATTAATAATTAAAAACATATGATAAGGATCAATAAGAAGGCCAAGTCCTCTACTGTTTTTTAATATAATGCTGAGTGCACTTTCGGAGCCAACGCTCCATCCTCAGTGCCTGCTGATTAAAGCTGCGTTGCCTGGACCACGACCGCCGGGCGACCAAACCGGACCGGGGGGTGGGGGCGGAGTATATATGGTATATACGTGTATATATATATATATATATATATATATATATATATATATATATATAATTTTGAAAGGACATCATTTTCGTCATTTCCTAGGTAGGATCGATGGACATTTGAAGATAATTTTCGAAAATCACGTCATGAGTACGATCTCAATAGCTGATTTCCCTTCAGAGAAGTATGCTAAAAGTGAGTTAGCTAAGAACTAAGAATATTTGGAATTTAAGCTTCAAATAATATGCTTCATGATATAACAGTATATTATTAATTTCACAAGAATAGGTGTGGGAGTTTACTAAAGCCCAAAAACTAAAAAATGCAAATATCTTTATCAATAATCAAGATAGTGAAAAAAACATACGTAACAACATTTATAGATCATTATATTTGCAATAAGATTGGTTCGATACAATTTTTCGATCTAACGCATGATAACGTAGATATTAAGAATTTTCGAAATTCCCCCTCTAAACTCTCTCCTCATTCGAAGGATTTCAGCCATTAACGAACATGATCTTTAGTTTCACATAAAACGTTTAAATATCGAGTTTGGTAATGATCAAACAAAATTGCGACCACGGCCGCCGGACGACTCCGCCCCCACCCCCCGGTCCGGTTTGGTCGCCCGACGGTCGTGGTCCAGGCAACGCTGCTTTAATCAGCAGGCACTGAGGATGGAGCGTTGGCTCTGAAAGTGCACTCTGCATTATTATTAAAAAACAGTAGAGGACTTGGCCTTCTTATTGATCCTTATCAATTGGTTTGTCTACCATCCAGCATATTCCAGAGATAAAAACTTATGGTTTTTGAAAAACATTAATAAACAAATAATGTAGGCAGGCGGTGAGGACGGCCACAGTATGTTCTTATACTACAGCTCTGGGAATAATAATACTTCAAAGTGCCGCTTTGTGTAGGTATAACGCAGGGCCTGCGTAAACTAAGCAGATTTCCCATTCGCTCAAATAACACGCTTTTGATCTCATCGGAGCACATATTCCTTATCTATATGTAGATAACCGAGAAGTAAAAGTTCGTAAACGGCTAAAATGTGGAGGGTTAAGAGGGGGATTTTCAAAAATTCGACATATCTCCATTACTATACGTCGGAACGGAAAGATGTATAGTACCTATCTTATTGAAAATAAAATGTCCTATAAATATTGTTACATACATTTATTCGTTATCATGAAAATTAACCGAGATATATGCATTTTTTAGTTTTCAGCCTTCAGCAAACCCCCACTTCTACTCATTTTACAGAAACAATACTCTGTTTTATAATAAAACACGTTGAGCCCAAGCTTAAATACCAAATACTGTTTTCAAGAGACCTTTATTATAAGAGATATATGCAAATATGTTCTGGTGACACGTCCGCCCCCGATTTAAGTTCTTGGACTACTAAAATTATTCTCATTCGTTATAAATTACAGTACTAGATATAGTAAATATTTTTTAATAAAATTGTTTTTCCTTCCCGTGAGAGATTAACAGACCAGTTTGTTTACATTCCAAACGCTTTCCGTTGGGAGGTTACTAAAAGTAACTGGACGATTTTTTAATAACATTTGTATTTATTCACTTAATATTCCACGGTGGTTTTGTGTTACCAGTATGTAGATTTATCTATTGTTAAACTTCACGAGGGAAATCTGTTTAGTTTACACAGCCCCTGCGTGACGGACTTTTTATTTGCGGCTTGCAATCCCTTAGAAGTATCAAGGATCATGAAAAATAAGTTAGGGTGTGAAGCACTAGGGCCTTATGTATTTCGAACTATTAATTGTCCTTTTTTTGCAGATTTTCCATAAGGGAAATCAACTATTGAGGTCTTAATCGACATTTTTCTAATATAAAACCATACTGCCCAGGGGATGACGAAAATGAGGTCCGGCCAAAATTACACACACACACACACACACACACACACACACACACACACAAACACACACACACACACACACACACACACACACACACACACACACACACATATATATATATAATAGCGGACCCGACAGACGTTGCCCTGCATGATATTTCAAGCGATTAAGATATTAAATTTAATAATATTATGATTAAAACAATAGCTAATTTTAATAACACAAAAAACAACTTTTGTTACGTGCACGTTTGCCTAAAAACAAATAGAAAATTAAATATCGCAAATATTTTATTCAGGCCTCCCTTATAACCCTCACTCCCGTTCGAACCTAAAAAATGTAATATATCTTATAATCATGGAAGAATTAATGCTAATTTACATATAGAGTTTTACAGTAGAATTATATATATATATATATATATATATATATATATATATAAAGATATTCAAACAAACAAATTAAGCTCCTCTCTTTCTGAGGGTACCTGTGTGGTCAGCCTCCTAATCTGCCAGTTTTGGTAATAGTATTATTATTTTTTATTTTATTGTGTTTATATTGTATATGGGAATTTCGAATTTTATAAATTGCACATATATATATATATATATATATATATATATATATATATATATATATATGTGTGTTTGTGTGTGTGTGTGTGTGTGTGTGTGAATGCAGACTCACGCAATATTCTAGAGCTTTGGCTACTAGCAGTCGTAATTCTTGTTTTATCATTACCAAACTCGATATTTAACCGTATTATGGAATTATAGTACCAGTATGTACATTTATCTATTGTAAACCTTCTGAAGAGAGAAGGTATTGTAATAATTTCCGTGAGAAATCGACTTAGTTTAGCTTGCCCCTGCATGACGGACTTTTCTTTTGTAGGTCATTCTTTAATTATTAATAAAATTCATGGTATTTATACAAGAACATTTTCAATGAGAATGTGAATCCAGGCGAAAAATCTGACTAACCAAGGATAAAACGACTATTGTGCTCAGAGAGAGAGAGGTTAGGTCGATTGTTGAATCGAAGAGCGAGGAGCCGGGTATTGTCGGACACAATACAAGAGCAGTTCTCTTCTATTTACCCCAGCAATAACAATAACACGTGTTCCCTTATTTACAAAGAGAGAGAGAGAGACCACTAACATAAAATAATATTAGTGTTTTTTCCATTGTACAAACTCGACGGAGCGCGTCGGGGAAACTGATTAGGAACAGTGCAAACACAATGGGCCCCGGCGAGGGCTTTGTTTTACCTTCAAAGCCGCAGAATAATAAAAGAGTGGAAATTAATGATTAGCTTTTAGCGCGCTGGTTTTCCCGCCCGAAAACAGCTGGTGGTTCTATTAGCTGCGCGGGAACCGCCGCTTTGTTACACACCACCCTTATCAATCACCTTTTCCAATCACCCCTTCCTATCACACTAATCCCCGATAGCCGATTATTTGATTTGGAGTTTATTTTTTTTTTTTTAATGCAACTGATTCATAACTTGATCATTCGAAAATAAAATTTTTGTCTACATTATGAACAAACGTGGATTTTTTCTTAGCTCAAAGCTGGAAAAACATTTCTAAACACCTATATATAAACAGGCCAATGCTTAAACGGGGTGGGGAGGGTCTACTGGGCAGATTTCCAAGTTCAATACGAGCTGTTACAGCTGGCAAGCAACGATACACTCTACACAGCTGCAGTGAATATTAAGTTCATGTATGTTCACTCTTTACAATTCTTTAACTAAAAGCAGAGTAGTTTCGGGGTGAACCGCCCCGTCTTCAGAGCTCTGTGACACACCAAAGACTAAGGTAAAGTTAAAGTATTAAAAAGTTAAAAACAAATATATAAATACGTAAACATCCAAGGAAAAACTTATAAATTCAAAAATGTTCTAAATAACTGTTAAATGAAACATACTATATCTTCATGAAGAAGAAAATCAAAGTTTGCATTCACGTGGAACCAGTATTCAAACATTAGGTTTTATACTCTGCTTTATGATTTTGAATTTTATTAATATTAGTGTAGGGGCGTGCGGTAAGCTTTAGCGGTAATAATAGAAAAGTATTAGACTGAATGTTGGGAGAGCTTAGACTGAACTAAGTGAAATAGGAGGGATAATAACACAAGGATAAACAACTGTTTGAGTTCTCCAAAGAATAAACGTATATTGAATAGTTGAGTATATATCTATAAAAAAAATTAAATTTAAGCAGTACACAAACTTTATGAACTAATATGGCGGCCATAACTATACACACAAAATTAGCGGTGGGTCTTATAATATATATGAGTACTCATGCGATACTTGCGCACATAATGCTAGCATTATTAAGTAGTTAATAGCGGGAATCATGCAATTCCTAGAGATGATGAAGTCTTGTTGCGGTGATAAACAGAGGATGGCAGACTTGCGGGAGATGAAACAACTGAATGACTATCACGGGTGCCTTCCAACTGCGGTTATCTGTGAAGCAGTGATCTGTAGTGGAGGGAGAGGGGCTACGCCCACTCGCCTTATGAACGGACCCAGCGTCTGAGAGCAACTGACCCTATCCTTGTTGCAGGCCGATGCCTTCTTGAACTTCATGTGTTTTTCCGCTGTAGCCACGGCCTTGGCGATATGCATGTGTGTGTGGCGGGTCTATGAACCCCGCGAGCGCGGGACATTTAAAAATTCAAACTGACGACTGAACAATTAGAATTATTGTTATTCGAAATAGTGTAGTGTCCTCAGTTAAAAAATACATGTAGTCTACTTGGGTAAACGTTTTTTTACAACCATGGGTTCATTGGCCAGTCAAGTTGATTGATCCAATGGGTCATTAATGATGTAGCCGTCGAGGAATAAGACAGCCTGTTCCGTCGATAGGATTAGAGAATTCTCGATTGATAAGAGATTGCCAACAATGCAATCCATCGAGAATTTTAGCTTACTCGGAATTCACCGCACTTGAAAAAAGCAAAAAAAAATTCAACGAACCCACAGAAGGGAACAGGATTCCGCCATATGACATTTATAGGTAGGATGTCGTCAACAATATGGTCCCCAGATAATTTCACTAAACTCTTGTGGCCTTCCACAACATCCAATGGGATCCAAAAGAAGGCTCTGATAATCGCGTAAAACTACGCCATGCTGATGCTGCATTGACGGTAAATTTGGTCATCTGCTGGGCACGATCGGTGGACATTAAATGAAATTTATAAGAAATCACACCAGGTTTATAACTTCAATAGCTTTATTCCACTAAGGAAAATCTGGTTAGATTTAAACATTTGCCAATAAAAAGCACGTATACAGAAACGCGAGAGATGGAGAACTTGTCGTTCTTATAAAAGCTTACATTGGATGACGCCTCTATTCGTAGTTCAGTGCTTTACGAATACTCTAGAAACTTCATAAAATACTATTCTTCTAGTTAGGACCTGTGAGCGGTTTATATGAGTTAAAGACTATCTGATCATTCAGGTAAACGTATACGGTTAGGACATGAAGTGGCTTTCTTTGCATTCTGCTATGGATAATAGGACATAAAGAAGAAGAACACTGCGTGGAAAATAACACACTCTCAAGTCGAATTAAAGAGCCATCCTCCAGTAGCATGTATATGATAGGCATTGACCAATATATATATATATATATATATATATATATATATATATATATATATAAAATGTATCTGGACCCTTTATATATTCTTCATATTTTATGGCAAGGGTCTCCAATAAAATACAAATACAATTATTTACAAGTCAATCTTGAACTCGATTATATAGCGTCATAATTTAAAATCGATTAATTTAAGATAAAATGTTATAGAACATATTATTGAGGTATTTGATTTCTGTTTTTTTTTTTTTTTTACTGCCCCTTTTTCCATTTTTTATTATGTGAATATCCTCTTCTATCGATTTTAAATTATGACTCAAAATAATCGAGTTCAAGATTTACTTGTAAATAATCGATTTGTAATCCGCTGTTTTAACCTGAAGAGGTAGAAAGTAAGCCACGAAACATGTAGGGCAGTTTCAATAAAGTTTGCACCGAAAAAAATGTTTTTTATTGGAGACCCTTGCCATAAAATATGAAGAATATATATATATATATATATATATATATATATATATATATATATATATTATATATACATACATACATACATAAAATGTCTGCCATGCAGAACCTGCGTTAACTAAGCAGATTCCCCACGTTCTGTTACGACACATTACTGATCTGATATCACAATATATTTTCTATTTCTAAATTAATCACGGATGAGTAGATGTGAAGATATACTGGAGGCTGAAAACAATAATCTAGGAATAACTCACCTAATTTTTGTGTTATGAACAAAATATTGTAGGTCATAAACAGTTTATTAAGGTATTATTACCTTTAACGGTTAAATACGGTATAAGATAAACATTTCCCAGCTAAGATAGTAAAATTTGATTGATGTGTAATTCAATGTATCCCACACAGTAAAAGTTAATTGAGAATAATATTTGGTATTTATAGGATGATGATATGAAAACCTTTCGTCAATACGACTTGAGCAGAAGACAAACGGCTGAAAATTAAGAAATGCAAATCGTTCGGTTAGAATTCAGGGAAGAGAAAAAATGTACATAACAACGTTTATAGAATATTAAATTTGCAATAAGATTCGTTCTGCACTATTTTTCGATCAGACTCAATACAACGAAAATGTGTTGATTTTTCAAAATTTGATCGTCTACCACCCCCCCCCCAAATGGCATGAGTTCATTTTTTAACGAACTTGATCTTCATTTTTACATAAAACATTTCAAATCGAGTTTGGTAACGATACAAAAAAAAATCACGACCTCTGGAACGTTACAGACAATTATATAAATTGTTTAATACATAAATATGTTTATATATATATATATATATATATATATATATATATATATATACATATATATAGACACACACACACACACACACACACACTCACACACACACACTCACACACACACACACACACACACTATTTAAGACGAACCTCATTTTCGTCATCTCCTGGATAGGATCGATTGACATTTGGAGAAACATTTTTCGGATATCATCTCAATAGCTGATTTTCCTTTAGTGTACAGAACAACATTAATGGAAAAGTACATTGGCAGCAAGATTAGTTATATTCAATTCTTAGATCCGTCCCGTAATAACGGAGTATATTGAATTTTCAAAATTTCCCCATCTAAACTCCCCCCACCTCCAGTTCAGCCATGGTTACAGCCATTAACGAACTTGATCTTTAGTTTTACACGAAACAAGCAACGATTCCTACTTCCAGAGTGTTATCCGACAAATATACGCATATTTATATTTTTGAACAGTCCTCATTTTCTCCATCTCCTTGATCGATGGGCATTCGAAGCCAACTGACAAGGGTCATAAGCTACGACGTGCCCTAATATATGTCGGCAGTTCTTTGGAGTGTGTGTAAGGTTCTTCCCAGGTGCGTGGAATGGCCTAGGCCTCCTCACCAACCTCTAAATTAGCAAACAGTTAGAGGTTTAATATCCTCAGACTCTAGTTAGGGCTCCCTTAGTTAAAATTCACATGAAAGTTTTCCACTTTGCCGCCAACTGCTCTGCCTTTTACCTCCACTCTCGCCCCCATCCAGGCATACTTCCAGGGTTATATATGTTTAATATGTATATGCATATTTACTTACGTCTATCATTTCACTTGGGCCTTCTGACCGCTGAATTATACGTTAATTTTATTACAATTTAATTAATTAAATTCTTAATCACGGAATACATATTTTTGTTTACTATTCATTTCATGTTCATTCCTTTATTACCATATAAAGTCTTTTGTTAATCGGAATTTGGGCTGGCTGGTAGAGGTCCATCATCAACGGAAGGATCAAAAGGTCAAAACCCCTCCATTCTTTACAATTTTTTAACTAAAAGCAGAGTAGTTTCGGGGTGAACCGCCCCGTCTTCAGTGCTCTGTGACACAAAAAATACATTTATGTAACAACATGTAATATAAAAAAATAATGTAAGTCGATGAAAAGGCAAAGTCAAAGTATTAAAAAGTTAAAAACAAATATATAAATACGTAAACATCCAAGGAAAAACTTATAAACTAAAAAATTATTATTATTATGGGGGAGGTTTATACTCAGTGAAAACTGGAGTCAAATCCATATCGGGGGAAAATCCAACCGATATGTAGTTTGTGAGTGTGACATGTTATGGGGAATTTAAAAATTTTCGCACGATTCTAGCAGTATCAAGAAGTACTCCTTGCTGTGCTTCTTTTATAATTGCTGTTGGCAGTTTCAAGTTCTTGGTGCCTGCTATTGTTGTTTTTGGCACGAGTCCATTTGAACTTACTATAATAGGCGTAACTATGGCAGATTTCAGTTTGTATACCTCTTTGAGCTCAATAGCCAATTCTTGATATTTTCTTAACTTTTCGGCATGGGATTTTCGAATATTCTCATCATTGGGCACTGCAATGTCAATAATATCAGCAGTCTTATTGATCTTGTCAATAATGAGAATATCCGGTTTGTTATGGTGCACAGTATGGTCAGTTATCATCGCTTCATCCCAATACATCTTTATATTATCTTTTTCCAATAATTTTTGAGGAATATAGCGATAATAAGCGACCTTCTTGTCTACCATGCCGAATTTCTCTGCTAGAGCTTGATGGTATACTTTTGCCACGTTATTGTGCCTTTGTAAGTATTCGGACCCAGCAAGTATTTCACATCCAGCCGTAATATGTTGAATGGACTCATAAGCTTTGTTGCATAACCTACATTTGTCCAGGACACTACTGTCCTTGAGGATATGACGTCTGTATGATCGAGTGGCAATCACTTGGTCTTGGATAACTGTAATGAAACCTTCTGTTTCTGAAAACAGCTTTCCAGACGTCAGCCACGCGACAGAATAAGCCAAGTCTACCTCCGAGTCATAAAGGTGACTGTAGTAACGACCATGAAGTTCCTTACTTTGCCATTCTGAAAGAAAGTGGGATTCATTTTTAACTTCAGGATTGTTACTACATTTCAAGTTCAAGGCCGTAAACCCATCATCAAGTTTAACTATTTCTTTGAAGACGTGGCTATCATTCGATCTTATGTAATGTCTCAGGTTAACTTCCTGAGACCGACATAAGTTTCGGATGTTGAGAAGGCCTCGTCCTCCTTGTTTCCTCAATAAATACAGCCATAGATGAAATCGGATGGTGCATTCTGGCTTTTGTCATCTCCGTTCTTATGAGTCTATCCAACTCATCAAGAGTAGTGTCAGACCATTTTATTATGCCAAAGCTATAGATAAGAGATGGTATCGCCCATGTATTAACTGCTTTTATTTTATAGCGGCTTGAAAGATAGCTGTTAAAAATAAGTCGCAAGCGCTTAATAAATTCATTTTTTAATAGGTCTTTTACATCCTTTTTCGCTATTTTCAGATGCTGTTGAAAACCAAGATATTTGTATGATTCAGTCCTTTCTAGTTCGTGAATATAGGTTTCATCAGAAACTATTATATTATCTGTAGTCATTTTCTGACCAACTATGAGGTACTGAATCATACGCTTTCTTGTAGTCAATCCATGCTATAGAAATATTCCGCTGTTTTTTGGAGACCTGAGACGCTATAAATGAATCTATAACTAATAACTCTTTACATCCCTTAGCACCACTTTTACAGCCTAGCTGCTCTGGAGCAAGAAGCCCGTTGGAAACAAGATGGCTATTTATTTTAGCACTAATTATAGATGTAAATAGTTTATAGATTCCATTTAAGCAAGTAATGGGCCTGTAATCTTTAGGTTCTAAGTGACCTTCCTTTTTCGGAATCATATAGGTCACACCCTCAGCAAAATCTTCAGGTATTGTAACATGGCCTGTCAATAAATCTGAATAACATCTAGCTAGCGTGTGATGTAAGCATGTAAAATGCTTGAACCAATAATTCTGAATTCTATCTCGACCAGGGCATTTCCAGTTATGCATTTTTTTTAATGCTTGCGTCACTTCTTCAGCCGATATGCTGTCATCTGCCATTTCAGGAACATTTTTTAATCCGTGTGTGAGATCTTTAATCCATTGTTCTCTTCTATGAGTCACAGGTACTTCCCAAATATTTGCCCAATAATTGGTCAAATCGTTGACATTACAATCTATTTGCTTCTTAACCATGCTTGTGCCAATGCTGCGGTAAAAATGTTTTTCTTGCGTGCTAAATAGTGCATTTTGTTTCTTCCTCATATGTGATTCTTTATATCTCCGTATCCTATTAGCATATACAGCAAGCCGTTGCTTTTCTTTATCTAAATAGGTTCGTAGAGTCTCAATAAGATCGTTCTCATCTACCAAGCCTAGGTGAAGAACAATGATTTCATCAATTTTACCTTTGAGCTTGGTACTAGAACCATCTGGATTACACAGGAAGTTAGTCAAGATACCAATTCTCTTACGAAGGTCAGCTATCCTTTTCTCTAATCGTCGCTGCCATTGCGGAATACCCAGACTTTGCTGGCTTTTGTTCTGAGAGTTTTTAGTATCTTCTCGAACTATACCTAGATAGCACGCCACTCCTCTTGCAGCTGAATATGTCCAATGTTTAATTTGCTCGATATTATCGACTGATTCAACACGGAACTCCAAAACATTATTCATAGTTTTAACAGCACTTAATGATTTTTTATTATAAGGAATTCTTGGGATGCTTGGTCTCATATGGAATAGAATGCTTTCAAATTTCACGAATTCGGACATGAGCAGATCATCTAGGGCAATAGTTATATTTGTCTCATCATTTTCTCTTATTCGTTCAACTTCTTGTTCCATATCATTGATTTGCGTTGGCTCATTAACAACTACTTGCTCAGTTTCATTTTCTAGTCCAATGGTCTGCCTTACTTCATTTTTAATTTCCTCAAGTTCAAAACTTGTCAGTATCTTACTTGTTCGCAATATGCGCCTAATTTGATCTGCGAGGTTTTGAGACTTTAATGTAATCTGAGGATAGAGTTCATTCCAATACTGCTCAATGCGTCTAGTATATCCCGTTTTTTCAGTGTCACATTTTGTGGCTAGGTAGTACGCTCGCATAACTGCAATATGCATGTCCTTAGTCCATTTGATGCGTTGTTGCGTACTCCTTGGCCTACCTCTTCTGACTGGAGCGGGAGGAGAGTCATCCTCCTCCAAGCTGATGTCAGAGCTTGAATTTTGGACCGTTGGCACAGTCGGGGTTCTTACGGAGCCGTACAACATCGGGGCACCGCTCGCACTACCTGACGATGTTGAGGGCTGACAATCAATTCCCTCTGGAGCAGCCCTTACTCCAGATTCGTCCGAGGCTGTTTCCTTTGTTCGTCGCACCATATTTAATAATGGGTTGCATTTTATACCTACTGCCAGGTGTATCTCCCAGGGAAGGTGACCCTGGGGTGTGTACTGTGTGTGACCTTATGTCAGTGTTAGTGTATAGTGTACTGTGTGTATGTCAGTGTAAGTGTTCCCCCAACCTGGAGGGCCAGTGGCTAGTTTCAATCCGAAGATCTGCGATGGGGTCGCCACATCCCTACGCAATTATTATTATTATTTATTAACGTCCACTTTTTGCAACTTAGGCTAATTGGGACGGGTTATCTACAGGTTACCACCCTTTTCTAGCCAGGGTGGGATTTTAGGATGTTATTTAATGAATTTCGTCACTAAATAATTTCCTTTGCCCTGGCGAGAATCGAACTCGCCACTCTAGGTTTATCATGTGAGATAAAGGTCAACGCTTTAACTCGCATGGCTAACCTGAGCCCTAAACTAAAAAATGTTCTAAATAACTATTAAATGGAAAGTACAATAGAATGGACAGGAAATGGAGAGGAAATAACTGACCTAGAGCTGACCCCTATTGAGCCGACATCTCCAGCGAGACTGGGAGCCTACACGGGCCAGTGCAGCTACTGTAGAGGACGGAACATGCCTGAGCACGCCACCCTCCCCCCTAATATTAATATTCTTATCCTCCAGCATGTCCATCCTGATCCAGATCTGTTCTACCAAATCCATTTCACTCCCATTGCCAAGGTGGTCGAGCACCTCGAACTCAACAGCGTTAGCTTCGTGGCTTTCATTCGAGACTTACTTTCATACCTCCGATGTCTTAGTGGAAAGGTGTTCTTTTACTCTGCTCCTTAACTTCCTTCCACTTTGCCCCACATATGAGCTTCCGAAAGTCAGGCAAGCAACCCGATATACACCAGATCTATCCAGTAGATCGACCGCATCCTTAATTCTTGGAAGGATTTGTTTTAAAAGCTTTGACTTCGGTAGGCAGTACGAAAGTCAACTTTTTTTAAGTTACGCCCTATCTTCTCGGAGAATTTTCCCAACTATGGGATGCTGAGTTGACCCACAGGGTTTCGAGTCTCCCTCTCACCTTGTTTCTATTCTTTTTGCACCATCTTCGCGAAGTGGCGCTCCAAGACTTTATCCACCATTCTCTCATCGTACCCATTGACTGATGCCATTAGTTTTATGTACTCCAATTATTATTTTTTCTTCTGTTAATAGTTACTGGCATGATGTGAAAATGCATTTTGGTGGTACTGCCTTCCACTAGTTCACTGCATTCTAGAAGTAGAACTCCGTTGTGTCCAATTGGCCCCCAAGAATATTTACACATCACAAACGAATTGCCATTTCCACAGATTCTTTAGGCTTCCTTCAAACACTGCAAAGCATTTACACAAACCACCCAACAATGGCCCGAAAAATGAAACAAGAACTTATCAGTTTATGTACACACTCTACATTCCATTGGTTGACCGGTCACGAAGACATAGGCTTGAGTAAATCTGGGGACTTAGAGGCAGAATAAGCAACTGAAAGGCTAGAGAATGAACCAACTGTTATACTACATGAAGACATTTAACGACAAACAAAATAATCATCTTAGATGAATTATAATACAACTAGACTAACAAAATTACTGACAATAGACTAGGAACTATTAAGAACACTAATTTGCGTTTGACCATCAAGTTGCAAAACTCGTAGAAATAGTTATAATCTGCACTAATACAGCATGACAATGACCCATTTGCTCAACTTGTAACATTGACTTAAGGGTAAGGCATATAATGACAGAATGCCGAAAACGACGAAATCAGAACAGGCCCAACGACTTACAAGAACTTTTGGCAGAAGACAATTGCAGAAATTAACAACATATTTTCACATATACACAAAAGTCATATCGGAATAAGACCAAGTTTTACATACAAATTATGTCTGTTGTGTAAAGCTCAATTTCAAATTAAATGCACACACACTCAAACACGCATGCACTGTAGAGGAATTCATGTTAGCAGATTTCCCATAAGGGAAGGCCAAAAATTATGTATATACATATATATATACATACATATATATATATATATATGTATATATATATATATACATATATATATATATATATATATATATATATATATATATATGTGTGTGTGTGTGTGTGTACTCTTACATATATGTGCGCTTGTATGTTACCACTCTAGTTTTGTTTTAATCGTTACCAAACTCGATATTTAATCGTTTCATGTAAAATGCATGAATTAATTCGTTAATGGCTGAAGTCGTACCAGTGGAGAGCTTGAGACGTGGGAAATTCGAAATATCTTCGTTATTATAAGTCGCGTCGAAAATTTGTATTGATCCAATCTTAGTGCAATTTCAATTTCCCATAAACATTTTCATACGCGTGTTTTGTGTATCTTGAATATTAACCAAGATATTTGTACTTTGTATTTTTCTTCTGTCAGTAAACCCCTACTACTGTTCATCATGATCCCCGCTGAAATTCCAAATATTGTTTTCATTGAACATTAACCAAGTGTCCGATATGTGCAATTATTTTAGATGTTACGTCATCTTTCCATATTTTACGTTATTTTTTTTTATATAAAGTACTACCACTTCTTCTTAAAGAGAATAGATCGTGAGTTGATATAACTAGTGCACCATTCCGACAAGTGGGAAATCTGCTTAGCGTGTATATGGCATATCCAAGTGACGGGATTTTTCATATATAAGACTCTTCCAACTTTAATACATTCTGTCCCCAATGCTCTGACATTTTTTGATTGAAGATCTTTCCTTAATTGAGAAGTTGGCTGTGACTGCTGGCAAGACCGTTGGAAAGTATGAAGGTACTGGAAGATTTATGATCTGGAGCAAGTCTCCAACTGTAGCCGGTTGTTCTGTAGTTGTTTCCATGTCGTCCCGCCCCCCTGCAAAAACTAAAAGAGAAAACTTAGCTGATGAGGTCCTCGCAACTGTTTGAAACACCAACTCCAAACGACTCTACTATATGTCTCAATACTTTTCCTCTCTTTCCTCGCAAAACAACCTGTTCATATGTCTTCATCTATTTTATTTCTTTTTTTTCTCTCTCTTTCTCTCACACTTTTTTCTTTTCCGACGATTTAGAATTTTGTTGTTCAAAGTAGGCCCCATTTCCAAGGGTGTGATAAAACGCAAATAATAACAAGTGTCAACTAAACAATTTTGTGGCTCCTTACAATGAATTTTAAGTGCTTTGCGTTGTCAGCAATAGATAGCGACATCATCTGTCATATGTGACTGAGATAAAATAAGCCTCTGATATGAATTTACTTAAAATTGGCAGATTTCACTCATGACGCTTCTGATATGAAACAATATTTGGTATTTGCTCAAGAAATGAACTAGTTCACGATATAATAACTTATTATTAATATGACAAGAGTTTGAGTGGAAGCTATAAAAGCGGAAAGCTATGAAATCCAAATATCTCGGTTAATATTCATGATACAGAATATAACAACATTTATAGAACATTAAATTTTCAATAAGATTGAAAATCGTTATCCTGAAAAAGTTTATCATATATAAGCATTTCAGTTACGGTTTGTAAAGAAATCCAAATATAACAACATTATTATCCATATGTTTAATTTCCTACAGATACATGCAGGTATAGCGATAGTTTTGTAAGTTGAAACAAAGCAAAAAAAATCAAAATCTTTAAATTGGAAACATTCTATTGGAAATAGTTATAATTTTTTTTTACATAGAAAAAAGTCTCCACTGATGGCAATGACAACCGAACTGAAGCCGATAGAAGAATAGCACTTGCTAAACAAGCCACCCAATGAAAGTAACTATTTTAAGTAACGTTTACATAAAGATGGATATAAAAAAAATAATAATCACTAAGGCCATCATTAGGGGTGCACGGATGAGGGAAGGGTGAATCTTCTTGGGCTTATCATAAGTCGCAAAAACTTTATCACAAATATATTTGCAGGCAAGGAAACTAGATATAAGGGAAGTACCTAACAAATATTTAAAAAAAAAGTATCATATGTATTTTGTTAGGTATGAAAAGAAGTTAGTCACGCAGGAGTAGCGCACTCTAAGCAGATTTCCCTTGCAATGGTATAACACATTTGCGATCTCCTCATACCACATGTTCTCTATTAGTATGTAAAAATAACCCACGAGTAGAATGAGGGGGAGAGGTTACTCCTAGAGGTGAAAACAAGATAGCGTCAATAACTTAATACTTGTGTTTCCAGAAAATGTATGGAACATAAATTGTAAGTATAATAACGAAGATATTTCGATACGTTCGGTAGTAATTTAAAATTAGATTTAATAAATATATCATAGATGTAGGCACCTACTAATACAATATATAGCAAAAGAATTATTAAGGGATGTGTTAACTTAATGTTATTAGTAACTTTTTATATTTTGTTAAAAGGGATAGCCCCTGAAGAGGTGGCAAATAAACAATTTTTTTATTGAAGACTTTTTTTTTATTGGAGACCCATAAAAATTGAAGAATATATAAATAATAATGGGCTCCCCACTAGTACTCATGTCAAATTAACAATTAGCTGTTATATTATGAAACACTTTATTTGAAGCATAAATGCCGAATATTGTTTTCATTGAACTTTTAAGTTTTGAGATAAATGCAAATACATGACGCACGTCGGAAATCTGTTTAGTTAACGCAGTCCCTGCGTAACAGATTCCGCTTAAAATAAACAATCAACGTAGTGTTTTGAACATATTATTTTATTTTATGTATGTGCAATTGATATAATAATTACTACCCGCTGTGCTCTGTATGGAATGTTTAACAAATTATATAAATAAACTAGCTCAGATACCCGGCTTCGCTCGGGAATTCATTTGAGGCTGAATGGTGATGGTATTTTTTAGCAGGCTTTACATTGCAGAATATTTTGACATTTACCCGTCCCAGTGTTTAGGATTGATACCCATCTTTGACGTGGATTTGCTAATAATAGAGTTATTTGTTCGATAAGGCTTCGATATTTTTATATTTCCCGTCTCTTATACATGTAAGTATGGTGAATTTTTATTTCAGGCCTCCCTTATAACCCCCCTCCCATTCGAACCTAAAAATTTTAATATAACTTATAATCATGGAAGAATTAATGCTAATTGACATACCGAGTTTTTTTAAGTTCGTTTCAGCCGTTAGTGCCCGCTAAAGTTTTAACGTATAACTCATTTATACTTAGGTATAAAACAAAAGTGTATATAACAAAAGTTACTCCAAATAACAAAATAAACCACTTTTGTTATGTTTATATTTGCGGAAAAACCAATAGGAAACGAAATATCACTATTTTTAATTTCAGGCTTCCCTTATAACCCCCACTCCTGCCCGTCCATAGAAATGTTGGTATGGCTTATTATAATGAAGGCTTCACTGCTAATACACATTCCGAGTTTTATTTAGTTCGGTTAAGTCTTTTTGGAAAATAATATTGTTGACTCCCGCTATAATTTTTAGCGTATAACGCATTTAAACTTCGGTATACGACAAAAGTGTATATAACAAACGTTACTCTAAATAACACAATAAACAACTTTTGTTATGTTCATACTTGCCGAAAAACCAATAGGAAACGAAATATCGCTATTTTTAATTTCATGCTTCCCTTATAACCCCCACTCCTGCTCATCTCAGAGAATTTTAATATAGCCTAAAGTCTAAGTTGGGTTAGTTGTAATATACATACCAAGTTTCATAAAATTCGGTTCAGCCATTTATGCGTGAAAAGGTAACAAACAAACAAACAAACAAACAAAATGCAGTTATGGTGTCTGTGACATGTGAAACGAAAAGTTATCGTGAAATTTCGAGAAAAAAATCAATGTACAGACAGAGGTTACAATTTTATATATATATATATATATATATATATATATATATATATATATATATATATATATAGATAAACAATAATTACAAATGTCTTGTCGAATTCTAAATATCAGAATCGTCTCCTTTGCTAGTCTCTTCTTTATTGTCCACCGTTTTTTCTTTCTTTTTTCCACTGTTCTCTTTGTTCGTGGAAATCATGCTTCATTCGACTTCATTTCCCATGCCTTTACTGTGTTTCCTTTTATTTTCCCTTAGAAGTGGGCTGGGGCTGATCATATTATTGGATCTGAAGAGAGCAATAGACTTCAAAATCGCTCTTCAATATTCATTTCCTTTCTTGCTACTCCAAAGAAAAACTTCCCTTAATTTACCATGCCTTTATTTTCTGTCTTTAGACAGTTAACCAAAAAGGAAAAAAAAATATTTCTTATAAATGATACTTGAAGGGTACGTTCAATACTTTACTGATCGAAATTTACAATTCGGAATTAAAGTTGGCCTGACATGGGAAGCGAATGAGTAGTGTTTACCCTTCAAAGAAGTTATTCTGAACATTTTAGCAGATTCCCCTTAAGGGAAATCAGCTATTGAGGTCGTACTCATGTTGGAATTTTCGAAATTTTCCTTCAAATGTCCATGTATATATTTGTCTGTTACCGCTCTAGCGGTCACAATTTTTGTTTGATCGCTACCAAACGCGATATTTTAACATTTTATTTTACAGATCAAGTTCGTTAATGGCTGAAATTAGACCAGTGGGTTTAAACCGTTACCATACGTCGGATCAAAACATTGTATAGAACCAATCTTATTTCAAATTAAATTTACTATAAATATTGTTATATACATTTATTCGCTATCTTGAATATTACCGAGATATTTGCATTTTTATTTAATGTGGGCGGATAACAGACGTTCGGCCGTTTCCTTAACTGTTCGGCACTCGAATGGAGATTTCTCTATTGTATACCTCTACGTTGGAAATCTGCTTAGTTCACGGAGCCCCTGCGTCTGTTAAATACAGGGTCTGTTAACGCTCAAGTCGGAAATTCAGCTGATCTAGAGCCAGATGGTCTACCACTGATGAATGGGCGGTTCGTATCATCTTATATTACACTAAAATTTGAAGTTGTGGTGATCACCTCACACAGTCGGTCTGCTTAGTTGGAAGTTTCTTCAAGATTGCCAACGCCCCTTGAAATCGTTGTTGTTGTATAGGGTTTAAGGGCGAAAAACTACCAGGTTATCATCGCCCTGTAATATTTATAATTCACATTTTGGTATCCTCATCTATATCGCCATTTTAACAATATAAACGAGGATACGTGCAATTGCACATTAAATTTCTTTGTATAAACTCGTGTTTTTTACAAAATTAAACAATTTATGGAGTTCTTTCGGGTCATCTCCAAGGGCCACTTCTATACTATTGGAAATATTGTATTTGTTTCTAATATCTGTATACTTATGGCATTCCATTAATATGTGATATATAGTCAGTTCTGTGTTACATTTCTCACAAATCGGGGGTTGATCTTTTGTCATAAGATAGCAATGCGTAGGTCGTGTGTGCCCAATTCGGAGTCTTCCTAATACAACTTCATCTCTTCTGTTATCTCTTGTCGAATATTTCCATGGACGGATGGTGGTTTTAATAGTTTTTAATTTATTGTTCTGGGTTTCATTCCACATGTGTTGCCAGTTTTTATCAATTTCTTCTTTGAGTGGTTGGTAGAGTTCTGCAGATGTAATTGTTGTTGCGGTGATGGAGTCGAGTTGATGTCGAATTAAAAAATCGACTTAACGTTTGAAATTCTTTTTTATTCTCAATGATTCCACTGTATGTACTGGAGGAAAAAACTAAGTGAGTGCCGGGTGTTTGGGATGAGAACTTGAGAGATTCATGCAGTAAGTACCGTCGCTTATCCCCAAGTTCTTGGGTTGGGAACAAACCCATAGTGGGTTTTAGAGATTTGTGTCCCAAGCCCTTCCACACCCAGTCCCTCGCTATCCCTGATCCAGACTCAGGAGCGTGAAATTGCAGGCAAGAGCACCCAGCGGCAAATTAGCAGCTTCTCGACTTCCTTCAATGTTTGTTCTTAGGATTTACACTAACTTCTACAACTCTCGCCCTTCCCCAGGTTCGTGGGGATTGCTCTCACTCCCTCCCTTTCTTTTATCTTTCTCTGCCTCGTGTTTTGCTAAAGTCAGCCCTTACGCCCTGATAATCTCGTTAAGGACGTTTCTCAATCTTATAATAAGCAGTACTCCAGCATATAGGAACACACATCATCGAGACATAACAATATCAAATGTCCATAGGTTCCATTATATACAACTCTCCACAAGTTATCCATTGCAATTTCCACAATATAGTAGATACGTGAATCAAATCACTGGATAACTCACTGAACGTAACACAATAGCTAATTTCCCTTAAGAGAAATCTGCTAAAACGCATATTTGAGGAAATATAAAAACATAAGAAGGAAGGATAAAATCAGGAACTTTATAATAAGGGAAAACACAGTTTTCAGCAGATTTCCCTTAAGGGAAATCAGCTATTGAGGTTGTACTCATGTCGTAACTTTCAAATTTTTTTTTCAAATGTCCATTGATCCAACCCAGTGGATGAAGAAAATGAAGTCCGTTCAAAACTGTATGTATATATATATATATATATATATATATATTATTTATTTTATTTGTTTCATTCCTATAGTAACCCTATAAGAAGGCCGTTTATTAGTTTCTGCATGTCCCATGCAAGTTAGCATATCACATGCATTTGTAGTGTTACAATTAATTTATACATAAATAATTTAAAAGTATGACATATATATATATATATATATATATATATATATATATATATATATATATAAAGAATTAACAATAACAACGTTAAAAGTAAAGTAAAAACATATAAAGAGAAAATTATTAATCTTAAAAAGAAAAGAAATAATGATTATCCTATAAATATTTTAAGTATTGTAGTTATATCAGCTATAATAAGTATTCAACCGATTAATTGCATCAAAAGCATGTTCTGCAAATAATTTAAAAGCATTATTATATTTTAAAAATAACTTTTCTTCTTCTATCGGAAATTTGCCTTTTTTTTTGTTCAATAGCTTGTTTTAGTTTTTGTCGTTCGTTAGTAAGTAGTCTGCAATCGTATATTAAGTGTTGACTTATTTGTGGAGTTGAGTAATCACAGAGGCAAGTATTGTTGTCTCTTATGTTAAATCGTTGGTAGTAAGAATTTAGTGAACCATGTCCAGTTACTAATTGTGCAATATAAAAGTCGGTTTGTATGTTTTTGCTGTTGAAATATGTGTTAATGTTTGGAATGAAAAGTTTTAAATGTTGTCCTTTATTAGTTACAGTCCATTGTTGTTGCCACTTTTCAGTTAGATGAGCTTTTAACATATATTTTACGTGGGCTTTGGAGATTTTATTGTAACATTCCGGTAATTGGGAATCTTTTGAAGCAGGCTTAGCAGCTCTATCGGCCAATTCATTTCCAAAATTATCAGAATGTGCTTTAACCCATGAAAAGTATATGTTAATATGATTTAATTCTGCTATGAGTTCTCTGATTTGTGTTGTTAACGGGTCGTAGGTTGTACGGTTCTGTAGTTTTTGTATTGTTACTTTACTGTCGGTGTATATACAAAGTGTATTATGTTTTGTATGTTCAGTTTGTATTTTTTGTAAAGTTTTCAGTATAGCGTATTGTTCTCCTTGAATGTTTGTCCAGTTGTGTCCCAGTCTAAATTTATGTATCTGTCAATTCCTGATCAATGAATATTACACATGTATATATATATATATATATATATATATATATATATACACACAAAAATATATTTGTCTGTTATCGCACTAGCGGTCGCAATGTATGTTTCATCGTTACCAAACTCGATATTTAGCAATTTTATGTAAAAAGAAAAAATCAAGTTCGTTAATGGCTAAAATCGGAAAAGGGGGAGGGGGGGTTAAAGGGGGAGAATTTTGAAAATTCAAAATATCTGCGTTACTATTACTCGCATCGAAAAAGTGTATAGAATGAACCATATTGAAAATTAAATCTTCTATAAATATTGCCATATACATTTATTCCCTATCTTGAATATTAACCGAGATATTAGCATTTTCCAGTTTTCAGCCCTCGGTAAACCCCCCACTTCTACTCGTTTTACGTAAATAATACACTGTATTATAATAAACCACATTATTCAAAGCTTAAATACTAAATATTGTTGTCCAGAGACCTTTATTATACGAGATATATGTAAATATGTTCTTGTGATCCCACCCCCCCGTCTTAAAATCTTGGACTACTATAATTTGATTGATTGAAATGAAAATTATTCTGAATCATTATAAATTACAGTACTAGACATAGTACATAGTTTTCTATAAAATTAATATGTTATATTCTGATATGTTTCAGTTATTGTTTTTCCATTCGGTGTCGGAAAGGAAAACAATAACTCAAAGCCGTTGGCAGACCTGTTTGAGATGCTTTTCGCCGGCGAAATAGTCCGTCTTACCGTTCGTATTTATTCACCTAATATTCACGGTGGTGTTGTGTTAGCAGTATGTAGGTTTATGTTAAAAATATAATTGAGCACATCAGCATCCACTAATGGAACTGTGATGGCTATGTATGGTAAGAACCAGGAATTCAAGATTTTCGAATGAAGTAACGAAGCCAACACAAATGATGGAGGAAGCAAGCGCTAATTGGTGGAGACTACCTGATGATGAAGCTTGGAGAGCTATATATGTATATGTATATGTATATATATATATATATATATATATATATATATATATATATATATATATGTCTGTTAACGCTCTCGCGGTCGTAATTTTTGTTTGATCGTTACCAAACTCGGTATTTAAACGTTTTATACTAAAAGACAGATCAAGTTCGTTAATGGCTGAAACGGACCAGTGAGAGAGGGAAGTTTAGAGGGGGGGGATTTTCGAAAACTAGTAATATCTCCGTTACCATACGTCGGATCAAAAAGGTATATAGAACCAATCTTATTGCAAATTAAATTTAATATACATATTGTTCTATACATTTATTCTCTATCTTGAATATTAAACGAGATATTTGCATTTTTATGAAATGGGGGCGTATAACGGACGAATGAGTTTCCCGCCAAAAGCTAGTTCGGCCAATTCGTAACTGCTTGGCTGTCGCATGCAGATTTATTGTAAAACTTCACTTGGGAAATCTGCTTAGTTTACACAGCCTCTGCGTAACGGATTTTTTTCTATACTTTAGACATATATCTTATGATGAAACGATAAATTATATATACATACATACATATATATATATATATATATATATATATATATATATAATATAAGCTAATTTCTACAATATTCTACTTCTTCATAATCCACTTTCAGGTAGTCTAGACATGGAAATTATTTAGGTTTTTCGAATTGGATGATGTGAATATCGGGATGTTTCTCGAGAAATGAAAGATGTAGAGCTTAGGAATCATGTATTATAGAAAAGGTCAAGAAAAAAGGGAAAAGGCCCTTGTATTAAATGAACTTTTGCCAATCGATAAATAATTAAAGGAGATGGAGACACAATTTTGAAACTAGTTTATGTAATGTTGTATTATTAATCTGAGTCTAGTGTATAATGGTATCTGGTATTAGTGTATAATGGGGCTCAGGTTAGCCATGCGAGTTAAAGCGTTGACCTTTATCTCACATGGTAAACCTAGAGTGGCGAGTTCGATTCTCGCCTGGGCAAAGGAAATTATTTAGTGACGAAATTCATTAAATAACGTCCTAAAATCCCACCCTCGCTAGAAAAGGGTGGTAACCTGTAGATAACCCGTCCCGATTAGCCTAAGTTGCAAAAAGTGGACGTTAATAAATAATAATAATAATGTTATCTACTTTTCAGGACAATTGGTAAGTCCTTCTGTCCCAGAATTCTCTTTATTGTTATTATTATTTTTTTGTATTTAATTAGACTATAAAAAATGCTCAGCCGATTAATAATTTATAATATCCACGTTAATGTTTATTTTAAAAAGTTTATTCTCCGATATGCTGACTGTTGTCCTGCCTAGGAATATCCGAATTCAAAGGGACAGTCACAAGTCTGATTTTCAAAAGATTGATGCGACCGAATTGCCACTGTATCCAGTTACATTGAGTACTCTGCTTATAATTGGGAAACTTTAGACAGCTTCAAAGTAATTCCGCCTGACTTTATCATTTAGAGAGGGAAGGGGAACTTTATCATTTACAGTGGAACTTTATCATTTGTCAGTATTTTCTCACTGACACCCTAAACCTTTGTTGGAGCATAATTTAGCCCAAAATATCTCCATGTTGAGCCGTTTAGGTATAACAAGTGATAATTCGAGGATTATATTATTCTGCTCTGGGATATTATTGAACTTTTACTAAAGAAACGATGAAAGTATTTTTAGGGTTTATCTTATATTTTAGCAGATTTCCGTTAAGGGAAATCAGCTATTGAGGTCGTACTCGTAACACAATTTTCGAAATATTTCTTCAAATGTCCATCGATCCTACCCTGGAGATGACGAAAATGAGGTCCGTTGAAAATTTTATATATATATGTCAGTTAACGCTCTACCGGTCGCAATTTTTGGTTGATCGTTACAAAACTCGATATTTAAACGTTTTATGCTAAAAGACAGATCAAGCTCGTTAATGGCTTAAATCGGACCAGTGGGAGAGTAGTTTAGAGGGGGGGGGTTTCAAAAATTCGAAATATCTCCGTTATTATGCATCGGATCGAAAGATTGTATAGAACCAATCTTATTGCAAATGTAATGTTCTATAAACGTTGTAAAGTACATTTATTCACTATCTTGATTATTTACTGAGATATTTGGATTTTTTAATGTGTGTGTGGTCGGCAGGAGTTAGCTATGTTCGGGAGTTCCCGGCGAGAGCTAATGCGGCCGTTTCCGTAACTGTTTGTCCTCGTGAATGGGTTACTACTACTGTTATTATTAGGCAGATTTCTCTATTGTAAATCATCACGTGGGAAATCTGCTTAGTTTACGCAGCCCCGCCCCTGAGTGACGGACTTTTATATATATATATATATATATATATATATATATATATATATATATATATATATATATATAAAATTGTAACCTCTGTCTGTACATTGATTTTTTTCGCGAAATTTCACGATAACTTTTCGTTTCACATGTCATAGACACCATATCTGCATTTTGTTTCTTTCGTGTATGTTTGTTTGTTTGTTTGTTTCTTTGTTACCTTTTCACGCATAAACGGCTGAACCGAATTTTATGAAACTTGGTATGTATATTACTACTAACCCAACTTAGACTTTAGGCTATATTAATTTTCTCTGAGACGAACAGGAGTGGGGGTTATAAGGGAAGCCTGAAATTAAAAATAGCGATATTTCGTTTTCTATTGGTTTTTCGGCAAATATGTACATAACAAAAGTTGTTTATTTTGTTATTTAGAGTAACTTTTGTTATATACACTTTGGTCGTATACCGAAGTTTAAATGCGTTATACGCTAAAAATTATAGCGGGAGTCAACAATATTATTTGCCAAAAAAGACTCAACCGAACTAAATAAAACTCGGTATGTGTATTAGCAGTGAGGCTTTCATTATAATAAGCCATACCACCATTTCTATGGACGGGCAGGAGTAGGGGTTATAAGGGAAGCCTGAAATTAAAAATAGCGATATTTCGTTTCCTATTGGTTTTTCCGCAAATATAAACATATCAAAAGTTGTTTATTTTGTAATTTAGAGTAACTTTTATTATATGCACTTTTGCCGTATACGGAAGTATAAATGAGTTATACGCTAAAAACTATTGCGGGAGTCCACAATTTTATTTGGCACAAAAGACTCAACCGAACTAAATCAAACTCGCTATGTGAATTAATACCAACGATTTCCTTGTAATAAGCCATACTAATGGATGGAAATTGGATGATGTGAATATCGGGATGTTTCTCGAGAAATGAAAGATGTAGAGCTTAGGAATCATGTATTATAGAAAAGGTCAAGAAAAAAGGGAAAAGGCCCTTGTATTAAATGAACTTTTGCCAATCGATAAATAATTAAAGGAGATGGAGACACAATTTTGAAACTAGTTTATGTAATGTTGTATTATTAATCTGAGTCTAGTGTATAATATTATGTGGTATTAGTGTATAATGTGGCTCAGGTTAGCCATGCGAGTTAAAGCGTTGACCTTAATCTGACATGGTAAACCTAGAGTGGCGAGTTCGATTCTCGCCTGGGCAAAGGAAATTATTTAGTGACGAAATTCATTAAATAACGACCTAAAATCCCACCCTGGCTAGAAAAGGGTGGTAACCTGTAGATAACCCGTCCCGATTAGCCTAAGTTGCAAAAAGTGGACGTTAATAAATAATAATAATAATGTTATCTACTTTTCAGGACAATTGGTAAGTCCTTCTGTCCCAGAATTCTCTTTATTGTTATTATTATTTTTTTGTATTTAATTAGACTATAAAAAATGCTCAGCCGATTAATAATTTATAAAATCCACGTTAATGTTTGTTTTTAAAAGTTTATCCTCCAATATGCTGACTGTTGTCCTGCCTAGGAATATCCGAATTCAAAGGGACAGTCACAAGTCTGATTTTCAAAAGATTGATGCGACCGAATTGCCACTGTATCCAGTTACATTGAGTACTCGGCTTATAATTGGGAAACTTTAGACAGCTTCAAAGTAATTCCGCCTGACTTTATCATTTAGAGAGGGAAGGGGAACTTTATCATTTACAGTGGAACTTTATCATTTGTCAGTATTTTCTCACTGACACCCTAAACCTTTGTTGGAGCATAATTCAGCCCAAAATATCTCCATGTTGAGCCGTTTAGATATAACAAGTGATAATTCGAGGATTATATTATTCTACTCTGGGATATTATTGAACTTTTACTAAAGAAACGATGAAAGTATTTTTAGGGTTTATCTTATATTTTAGAAGATTTCCGTTAAGGGAAATCAGCTATTGAGGTCGTACTCGTAACACAATTTTCGAAATATTTCTTCAAATGTCCATCGTCCTACCCTGGAGATGACGAAAATGAGGTCCGTTGAAAATTTTATATATATATATTTGTCAGTTAACACTCTACCGGTCGCAATTTTTGGTTGATCGTTACAAAACTCAATATTTAAACGTTTTATGCTAAAAGACAGATCAAGTTCGTTAATGGCTTAAATCGGACCAGTGGGAGGGTAGTTTAGAGGGGGGGGTTTCGAAAAATCTTAATGTCTCCGTTATTATACGTCGGATCGAAAAATTGTATAGAACCAATCTTATTGCAAATGTAATGTTCTATAAACGTTGTAGTGTACATTTATTCACTATCTTGATTATTTACTGATATATTTGCATTTGTAATGTGTGTGTGGTCGGCAGGAGTTAGCTATGTTCGGGAGTTCCCGGCGAGAGCTAGTGCGGCCGTTTCCGTAACTATTCGTCCTCGTGAATGGGTTACTACTACTGTTATTATTAGGCAGATTTCTCTATTGTAAATCATCACGTGGGAAATCTGCTTAGTTTACGCAGCCCCGCCCCTGAGTGACGGACTTTTATATATATATATATATATATATATATATATATATATATATATATATATATATATATATATATAAAATTGTAACCTCTGTCTGTACAGTGATTTTTTTCGCGAAATTTCACGATAACTTTTCGTTTCACATGTCATAGACACCATATCTGCATTTTGTTTCTTTCGTGTATGCTTGTTTGTTTGTTTGTTTCTTTGTTACCTTTTCACGCATAAACGGCTGAACCGAATTTTATGAAACTTGGTATGTATATTACTACTAACCCAACTTAGACTTTAGGCTATATTAATTTTCTCTGAGACGAACAGGAGTGGGGGTTATAAGGGAAGCCTGAAATTAAAAATAGCGATATTTCGTTTTCTATTGGTTTTTCGGCAAATATGTACATAACAAAAGTTGTTTATTTTGTTATTTAGAGTAACTTTTGTTATATACACTTTTGTCGTATACCGAAGTTTAAATGCGTTATACGCTAAAAATTATAGCGGGAGTCAACAATATTATTTGCCAAAAAAGACTCAACCGAACTAAATAAAACTCGGTATGTGTATTAGCAGTGAGGCTTTCATTATAATAAGCCATACCACCATTTCTATGGACGGGCAGGAGTAGGGGTTATAAGGGAAGCCTGAAATTAAAAATAGCGATATTTCGTTTCCTATTGGTTTTTCCGCAAATATAAACATATCAAAAGTTGTTTATTTTGTAATTTAGAGTAACTTTTATTATATGCACTTTTGCCGTATACGGAAGTATAAATGAGTTATACGCTAAAAACTATTGCGGGAGTCCACAATTTTATTTGGCACAAAAGACTCAACCGAACTAAATCAAACTCGCTATGTGAATTAATACCAACGATTTCCTTATAATAAGCCATACTAACATTTCTAGGGACGGGCAGGAGTGGGGGTTATAAGGGAGGCCTGAAATAAAAAATAGCGATATTTCGTTTCCTATTGCTTTTTCAGAAAATATGCGCATAACAAAAGTTGTTTATTTTTTTATTTAGAGTAACGTTTGTTATATGCACTTTTGCCGTATACCTAAGTATAAATGAGTTATACGTTAAAACTTTAGCGGGCACTAACGGCTGAACCGAACTTAACAAAACTCGGTATGTCAATTAGCATTAATTTTTCCATGATTATAAGTTATATTAAAATTTTTAGGTTCGAACGGGAGGGGGGTTATAAGGGAGGCCTGAAATAAAAATTCACCATATTTACATGTATGAGACGGGAAATATAAAAATATCGAAGACTGTGAAGAATTATCGAACAAATAATTCTATTATTAGAAAAATCACCGGCAACGACGGGTATCAATCTTAAACACTGGGACGGGTAAATGTCAAAATATTGTGCAATGTAAAGCCTGCTAAAAAATACCATCACCATTAAGCCTCAAATGATTTCCCGGGCGAAGCCGGGTATCTGAGCTAGTCTATCTATATATATATATATATATATATATATATATATATATATATATAAAAGGCCGTCATTTAGGGGCTGCGTAAAAAAAAAGTGTATAGATCGAATCTTATTGCAAATGAAATGTTCTTTAAACGTTGAATTTGCTACTGATGCTATTACTGAGATATTTGCATTTTTTAGGTTTCGGTCTTCAGTAAAGCCCGACTCCTACACATCTCATATTTTCAATATTCTATTATGTTATGGAGCACTCTATTAGAAGCTTAAATAGCAAATATTGTTCTCATTGAACTTTTACGTTTTGAGATAAATGCAAATACATGGCGCACTTGGGAAATCTGTTTAGTTTACGCAGCCCCTGCGTGACGGACTTTTAAATCTTGATATTTATTTTAACAAATCATTTTTCGTTACAATTGTCCAGGCGCGCACACTCACATGCATTCTCCCACAACTTATGGGTTCAGAGCTATAAAGGAAGTTAGTGAGTTTGAGTGTGTGAGTGTGTATGTGTGCATTGTTTCTGACTGCTTCTAGAGAACCACTAAGAGCCTTGATTGAGTAGGGCAATATTCTAATGATGATTGAGTTCCGACCACGTAAGTGATTGCATTCGTCAAAACGAGATTACTCCGTAACGCGAGGCAATTGTAGACACGGCCATATTCGAACCCATTAGGCTCGAATCCACTTTGGTTGAGAGAGAGATTGAGGAGCTGACTCCACCGTTTCAAGCCAACCTCAACAATGGGGCTCGACAAAGTTCCCCGACTTCCCCTAAACATATTTATGAGTAAGTGCAAGTTTTTAGCTCATGTTGTAAAGCAGTGAATTTCGAGACCACCACTTAAGGGAAAGCTATTGAGGTTGTACTCGAGACGCGTTAATCAAAATATCGAGTGCCTGTTAATGATCTAGCGGTCGGAATATTATATATACACACATTTTTTTTCTTATTTACCCAATGTACTTATTAAAAATGCTTCTAATGAAAACATTTTTATTTTTTCCTTCAAACAATTCCCCAACGCGTTCCGAACAATTGCTCCTTTTCAATGGGCAAAATCTAAAATCCTATTTTCCTTCAAATCTGAACTTTTACTTAAATAATAAATCGCTGATGTGGTGTTGTACGAGGGGCGTCCAGAAAATAAGTTCCGTTTAAAATAAAAAAAAAAATCAAGTTTTTATTGAAAGAAATTTAATTTTACAGGTATTAATTTTGAAAATATGTATTATTTTTCCACGTAATCCCCGGCGACGTCAATACATTTGGTATATCGCGAAATGAGCTTCGAAATTCCTTCCTTGTAGAAGCTTGCCGCCACCTTCTTGGTCCATTTCGTGACAGCTTCTTTTACTTCCTCGTCACTTGTGAAACGTTCTCCCGCCAATTCCGCCTTCATTTTGGTAAACAGGTGATAGTCTGAAGGGGCCAAGTCGGGACTGTAAGGTGGATGGGTCAGAACATCCCAACCAAACTCATCCAAAAGTAGCGCTGTCGAACGAGCAACGTGAGGCCGAGCGTTGTCGTGGAGGAGGCAAACACCGGAAGTCAACATTCCTGCTCCTTTTCAATGGGCAAAATCTAAAATCCTATTTTCCTTCAAATCTGAACTTTTACTTAAATAATAAATCGTTGATGTGGTGTTGTACTCGTAACTGCTAGTCAAAGATTATATAAAATTGTAGGGGTATAAGTCAATAACGCGACGGGGAAATTTGAAGTATTTTTTTTTTTAAATGACAGCGCAGGGGTACCGCAAGGATGCATACTTAGTCCTTTTCTCTACATCCTCTACTGTGGCAACTTCCCGCAGGTGGAAAATTCTGTATTAGCTACCTTCGCAGACGACACACTCCTTCTCACTCAAGATGAAACTCCAAACACTTCCATCGTCAAACAGCAGCCGAGCAGATCTCAAGATGGTCCAAGAAGTGGAAACTCTCGTTAAGCCTCGAAAAAAACGCAGGCCGAGATTTTTGCTCTTCATAGTTTCGAGAATGAAGGAATTCCTGAACTGAAAATTGGCCATCATTCAATCCTAGGACTCCGAAGGACCGGAGCATCCGCTATCTCAGAGTATACAAAAAGTGACTCCAGTCCTTCCAGAGCAAAATGCTTCGGATAGCGGCAAATGCTCCCTGGTTTGTTAGGAACAGCCAAATCCACAGGGAATTTGAGGTTGCTCCTATTTCAGTTCACATTCAAAAAAGAAGTAAGAAAATAATATGCCCGCCTTCCCATGCCCCAATTGGAACCACCCATTATAAGTTAGGTAGAAAGACTGAAGGACTACTGCTCCCAAAGTTGAAGCAATATCTTTATTTTGTAACAATTTGATACAAAATTAAGATATTTGTTTTATTGGACCAAAATAAAATTTTCTTTCTTTTTCTTTTTCTAAAAAAGTTGCATTGAGCTGTTAGAAACGACATTCCAAATCACAGACTGACTCCTCTGGATTAATAGCCAAGTATTCATTCCAGCCAAACTCCTACTATGGCTAATATGGACGGGTTATCTACAGGACCACCCATTTCTAGCCATGGTGGGAAAAAGGATTTTTTGTATTGAGTTTGTCACTTAAGAAATTCCTATTGCCCAGGCGGTAATCGAATTCCCCACTCTAGGTTTACAATGTGAGATTAACGCCAACGCATTAACTCACGTGGTTAACCAAAGCCCCATATATTTATTACTTGTGATAGGTTATATTTAAGTAATGTAAAATAAGCTATTGCTGGTCCTTTATTTATTTTTGTTTAATTAATTTACCCTCATAATATTTTATAATTTATATCACCTATGAACTACATAAAATCATTACTAAAATCTAAAAGCAGATCGTACATTGCAAAAGGTCAATTATTAGTCTTCTAAGCATTATTCTTTTTATTAATATTTGACTTGGTCTTTCCAACAGTTTTCAGTCAAATATTAAATGGTCGTATGTCTATTCTGTTCGTATGAACTGATTGTTTTCATTAATTTCAGCCTAAGCACGGTCCAGGACGGTCCATGTCCTGTTAGTACACGAGTTCTTCTATTATTAATTACGAGATCGAAAAATGGTGCAATGCTTGGTGCATAAAGACCAACTAAAGTAAATCTCACCATATCACTTTTTTCCTCCGGCGAAGTTCCTGTCCTCCTGTTCATTTCAACAATATTCCTATTCCACCAGCCGATTGTGTACGGTACCTTGGACTACATTTGGACACCAGACTTACTTGGAAATCTCATACAATAATTAAAAGACAGCAACTTAACAGGTGCATCGGACAATTCTACGGACTGCTAAATAGAATATCTCACTTTTCTACCGCAAACAAACTAACCAGTATACAAGTTACTAACCAAACTAATATGGACATACGCTATATTATTATTATTTATTTGAGATACCACTACAATGGCGATTCATCTTTCGACATATTTGAATATAATTTTACAACATTAGATAAATATTAAACATGTTACAATGCACAAAATAAATAGAACCATGCCGCTACAATGGCGAATCTTAACATGCTAAAATATAATTTCACAAAATTAAATAAATATTAAAATTTTTACAAAGCTAACATTTACAAATGTATAAAATGGACAAAACTAAATATAAATTGTTACTATATTTACAACATAAGGAAAAAAACAAAATAAAAATAAAACAAACAAAAAAAAAACTATAAATAGTTAAACTGGACAAAACTTATATTCCACAGTGCTTGATATATATAACTCTCATAATTGTAGATAATAGATTTTATATTTCATCAAATAATCCATTATTTCTTAAATACTTAAAAACATCATCTATAAATTGGCTGCTGTCGGCCAACATACGCTATAGAAGTGTGGGTACAGCAAAACCTTCGAACATCAGACACATACAGACTTTCCAAACCAAAGTCCTGCCCACCAAGTAGATGTTCCATATTATATTTCAAACCACACCCTTCATAAAGATCTTAATATCCCATTTGTAAAGGACCTAATTCCCTTAAGAAAATTCCCCAGCAGGCTATCCAATCATCCTAATCCAGAAGTCATAGCCCTTTCCAGTACCACTCATCCATATTCCCCTCCACGGCGCCTCAAGAGACAATAGCCCAGAGATCTCCTATTGAAAGTGAAGTGATAGCAGTGGCTATTTTCTTCTTTAAAAGTCATATTCCTCCTTAGCTGTTGACTTCCAAGCCATGCAGGAAGGTGTTGCTCTAGTCATTGTGGTGAAGGGGTGTAGCATCTGCCGGGAGGGATGGAGGACGATTGTATTGCACACTCTCATATTATGAAATGCATGCATCACAGAATGTAATCTACTTAATACAAAACAAATATTAATAACGTTTAACATTTTTCTAATGTTTTTAATCTTAAATTTAAGTATCACTTGTGACAGGGTTTATGGATTAAAAGTTACAATTGTTTTCATTATACTCCCTGTGATAAAAATTAATTTTAATTTCGAGCGGTATGGCTAGGTTACAAATTGTTTTTAACTAGTTTATTAAATTATATGTATTAAATAATTTAACTACGGTGGGGTGAAGAAACGCGTCACCGGGGGTAGGTAAGAAGAACACCTTAATTTCACCCCTGAATAGGGGAGGGGGGTGACAGCTATTATATAGGATATTCAGGACCCCTCCTCATCCCCTCCCCTTCTATATCCTCTTCCACCCCTCCCTCGACCCGATGGAAGAACTATGGCACAGGTTAGGAGGGCGATTAATCAAACCTTGTGTCACCTCTAGTCGGGCTAATAGCTCAATTTGCTCTCTTCAATCTAACTTATAAACCATGCGACGTAAGGCGGCGATTTTTTTCAATTTAATGTAAATTCACTTAAGGGAAATCAGCTATTGAGGTTGTTCTGGTAGAGCGATATTCAAAAAATACCTTTCCGTATACCCATCAGACCTTTCGACTTGTATAAACGGAGATATTTTGATTTTTCGAAATTCTCCCCTCTAACACGTTGTGAGCGGCACCTCAAATTCAAATTTCATGCTAATGGCGGAAAAAAAAAATGTTTTTGTTTTCTTCATATTTTATTTCATTGAGAGATTTTATTTATCGGGAAAATAGAAAAAATAAAAATCTGGCTATTATTTTCCGAGAAAAAAAATTTAAAGTGAATTAATTTAAAATATTTACGTGAAATCTAAGAAATCCAAAACACGAACTTTTTTGTATTGAAAAAATTGTAAGCTCAAGGCGCAACTCTGTAATGAATTCCATGAAGAAACGAAGTAGAAGCTAAGTGGTGGGGGCTAGTACAATGGCTCCAAGATGAGTAAAAGTACGTAGGAAGGGTGTTCCTGGGGGGAAAGTACTATTTGCCCGCCGGCGGGCACCGTAGCACTCAAAATGTTAGCCCCCCCCCCTCCTAGTAGTACAATTTCCGCCGTTAACGAACTTGATATTTATTTTTACATAAAACGTTTAAACATGTCCGCTAGACGTAACAGGCAAATATATATAAAATATTTTGAACGGGCCTTATTTTTGTCATCTCCTGGGCAGGATCGATGGACATTTGTGAAAATGTTTCAAAAATCGCCTCATTAATACGACCTCAATTGCTTAAGGTAAATCTGCTAAGATGATGTCCAGGGAAACGTATGGTTTCCCAAAATCATGTATTGGTACAATTTCAGAGGGAATCTTATAAAAGTCCGTCACGCAGTGCGTTAACTAAGCAGATTTCCCACTTGTGTATTTGCATTTATCTCATGGCGTAAAAGTTCAATGAGAACAATATCTGTTATTTATGCTTAAAATAAAGTGCTTCATAATATAACAGCATATTGTTGATACGACATAAGCAGGAGTGGGGGTTTACTGAAGGCCGAAAACTAAAAAACGCAAATATCTCGGTTAACCCTCGTCTCCTACGGTGGTTCTTCCTCCCACATTTCCTACGGTGGGTCGGATCCGACCATGCTGGCTCCTGAAGGGCGTAATCATTAAAGAAATCATTAATTATGCAGGAAAAGGATAAATATTGATTAAAAACTAAAAAAAAAATATTTTTATTTACGTTAATGTTTAAAAAGTTAACATTGATACTTATATCAGTCTTCATTGTCTTTTGACTAAATTTTGACAGTCTCTTAAAGCTATATACTTAAATTATAAAAAAATACAAAATAAAGGAACAAAAGTGAGAATTATATTCAAGAAAACTTGTTGTCTTGTCGTCAAACCTGCATTTCTCGAGAATAAATTCAAATCGTGCTCGGGACATAATACATCAAAACATGGGTGGACCTTAAATTTGGGAAAACATTTCCTTAGTATTAAGGATGGAATTTTTCAATGTGTCACTCAAATAAAAGGCCCATAAAGGCTTTAAATTCTTCATTATTTGTAATGAAATATACGAAACATCGCCGGTAAATAAATGCCAGGTTCGTTCGATTTCTTCGTTTGTGTGTTTCACAACATCACTTATCATTTCTTCATCAATGAAAAGTAAAAACAGTTTCAAAATATCCGTGATGCCTCTTGCTTCTCCTCTTGGGCCAGGATTTCTTCTGACCACATTGATTGCAAGAACTTTGGAAAATTTTGATCGTATCGGCTTACCGGTCCAGAGGGTTTCCCCAACTTTGCCGAAATCGAAATTTCTCTCATCATCGTCAAAAACTTAGTCATTTTTCAATTCACTCTCATCATCACTCTCATCAGCATCAAATACATCCTCATCGTTGTGTAATATCTCATCTTCCTGCTCGGATGTAGTATCCTCGTTTTCTTCCGACATGTCTTCATTCTCTTGGCGTCGAAACCCCTCCAAAATTTCTTCTTGGATCGCGAAAATTTTATTGAATGCCATTCTAAAAAAAAATCCTGCATTCTTATGGGAATGTAGAAATAATCATGAAAAAATCTAAATCATAGAACCTACGGAGGATCGGATCCGACCCCTAACTTATTTCCTACGGTGGGTCGGATCTGACCGAATGGGTAATAATGAGGAGAGGACACTTACCAGAGCGAAGTAGACTTGTCAGCCTCCCAGGCACTACTGGAGAGGAGAGTACCTAGGACCATGGAGTAGTCGGGGAAGCCTGGTGATTTTTAGACAAGGAGGAACCGGCGCCCCTGTCGGATCCGATCCAACCGTAGGAGATGAGGGTTAATACTAAAGATAATGAAAACATGTACATAACAACATTTATAGATTATTTAATTAGAACCAATGGAATTGGTTCTATACAATTTTTCGATCCGACGTATAGTAACAGAGATATTTCGAATTTTCAAAAATCCTCCCCTCTAAAACCTCTCTCCCCCTGGTCGATTTTAGCCGTTAACGAACTGGGTCTTTCTTTTTACATAAAACGACTAAATATCGAGTTTGATAACGATTAAACAATAATTGCGACCGCTAGTGCGGTAACAGACATATATATATATATATATATATATATATATATATATAAAATTGTAACCTCTGTCTGTACATTGATTTTTTCCCCAAAATTGCACGATAACTTTTCGTTTCACATGTCACAGACACCATAACTGCTTTCGTGTATGTTTGTTTGTTACCTTTTCACGCATAAACGGCTGAACCGAATTTTATGAAACTTGGTATGTATATTACTACTAACCCAACTTAGTCTTTAGGCTATATTAATATCCTCTGAGACGAACAGGAGTGGAGCGATATTTCGTTTCCTATTGGTTTTTCGACAAATATGAACGTAACAAAAGTTGTTTATTTTGTTATTTAGAGTAACTTTTGTTATATACACTTTTTTCGTATACCAAAGTTTAAAAGCGTTAAACGCTAAAAATTATAGCGGGAGTCAACAATATTATTTGCCAAAAAAAACTCAACCGAACTAAATAAAACTCGGTATGTGTATTAGCAGTGAGACCTTCATTATAATAAGCCATACCAACATTTCTATGAACGGGCAGGAGTGGGGGTTATAAGGGAAACCTGAAATTAAAAATAGCGATATTTCGTTTCCTATTGGTTTTTCCGCAAGTATAAACATAACAAAAGTTGTTTATTTTGTGATTTAGAGTATCTTTTGTTATAATCACTTTTGTCGTATACCTAAGTATAAATGAGTTATACGTTAAAACTTTAGCGGGAGCCAACAATTTTATTGGGCACTAACTGCTGAACCGAACTTAACAAAACTCGGAATGTCAATTAGCTTTAATTCTTCTATGATTATAAATTATATTAACATTTTTAGGTTCGAACGGGAGGGGGGTTATAAGGGAGGCCTGAAATAAAAATTCACCATATTTATATGTATAAGAGGCGGGAAATAAACAAATATTGAAGACAGTGAAGTCTTATCTAACAAATAATTCTATTATTAGCGAATCGGGATATCGCAACGACGGGTATCAATCCTAAACACTGGGACGGGTAAATGTCAAAATATTGTGCAATGTAAAGCCTGCTAAAAAATACCATCACCATTCAGCCTCAAATGAATTCCCGGGCGGAGCCGGGTATCTGAGCTAGTATATATATATATATATATATATATAGTTTTGAACGGACCTCATTTTCGTCATCTCCTAGGTAGGATCAATGGACATTTGAAGACAAATTTCAAAAATCGCGTCATGAGTACGGCCTCAATAGCTGATTTCCCTTACGGGAAATTTGCTAAAAAATTAATTGGTTTCTGTAGTTATAAGAGAGCTGCATGGATTCCACACTGAACATAAAAAAATTAAGGGCCTTATTTGAAGATTAGATGTATCTCAATAAATACTCGTTATATCCAGCGAAAACGACAATAAAAAATTAATCCCAGCATAAAACCATATTTCCTTTACCACTGTCGTTGATTATTTTCTCAGGTGCTCTGGAATATCTCAAGTAGTCGAAGGACTACAATCTTATTCCATTACATTGTTAAGGGTTTTATGGTAAAGGAGTGGGGGGAGGTTTTAGGGTTTGCACGAGGTGTGGGTGTAAACCTGAAGATGGGAACCTTGACTAGGGTTATAAAGATGGCTTGGAAGGTTATGGCACTTCATCATCATCAAGTTTTACTTAGCTGCCTCCTATCGAGATATTCACCGATCCCCCAACAAATTTTCTTCCTTTCCACCATTTACCCAAGTCAAGATAAACCCTACCACCTCCATATTTAATTTATACCCCTAACAAGTTTTAGTAATGGCCTCGAAAATATAAGGGGTGGTTATTAAATCTTCTACGTATATCCCGTAATCAAACAACGGCAACACAGGAATCCCTAATGCTGTAATATTAAATTAAAAATTAGGTTTGGTGAATTCTAAATGGTAATTTATACGAAACAGGAAAATTGTTTCAAATCAGTGAAAAAAATCGTTCGTCCGTTTTTTCAGTGATAAGAAGCTTAGGTAAAGAGGAAATGAAATTAATTCTGGATCTGCCTTTTAGTTGTTGTTAAAGTCACATGAGTGAGTAAGGCGGGGGGGGGGGAGCTATGAAAGGTTAGAAATATTAAAATGCAAATATGTCAATACAAATTCGAGGTATAGAATAAATATATTGTTCAGTCGTCAGTTTGTATTTTAAACTTCCCGCGCTCGCAGTGTTCCTAGACCCGCCACACACACACATGCATATCGCCAAGGCCGTGGCTACAGCGGAAAAACACATGCAGTTCAAGAAGGCATCGGCCTACAACAAGGATAGAGTCAGTTGCTTTTAGACGCCCGCTACAGTCAGTTGCTCTCAGACGCTGGGGTCGTTCATACGGCCAGGGGCGTAGCCCCTCTTCATCCACTACAGATCACCGCTTCATAGCTAACCGCTTCATGGACAACCGCAGTTGGAAGTCACCCGTGAGAGTCTATGATCACCTCTCCTAGAATCAACAGGTTTTGCTGCTCCCGCCTTTCTCCTTCTTGGCCACGTGCTCATCCAGATTTATCACCGCTACCAGACTGCATCATCTCTAGGAAGTGCATGATTCCCGCTACTAACTACCTAATAATGCTAGCATTATGTTCGCAAGTATCGCATGAGTACTCATATATATTATAGGATCCACTGCTAATTTCGTATATATAGTTATGGCCGCCATCTTAGTACATAAAGGTTGTTTACGGTCTAAAATTCATGTTTTGTTATAGAGATATCTTTAACTATTCAATTTCCCTAATTCTTAACATATTAGTTCTTAAAGTTTGTTTAATGCTTACATTTCATGTTTTGTTATAGAGATATCTTTAACTATTCAATATACCTAATTCTTACGAGAACTCACATAGTTGTTTTGTCTTCTTTATTTATCTTTTTCCCTCATCTCTCCATGAGAAATAACAAATGTTTCAGTCTAAATTCTCTCCCACCTTTTTCTTGCCTTTAACACAAGATTTCCGCCATTACATTTTGGTGCCGACATTTTCTATTACCGCTAAAGCTTACCGCACGCCCCTACATTTTGGTGCCGAGTAACCCGGGAAGTGTTCATTAACCGGAAGTGTTTATCCGGAAAAGTAAAAGATTCCCCGCTTTAGAATAATAAAAGTTTACCGCTAAACAAGACTAATTGAATTATAAAAGTTCACCGCAAAACCAACTATTTGAGTTCTAACCTAGTTGTAAGTGTACATTTCATTTCTTTATTTCTTATCCTTGTATAATTGATGTTCTTTATTTCTTATATTTTTGTATAAAAGGTTTATCTTCAATATGGATCCTAAAGCTAAACAATCAGACACCGCTTTCATCAAAGTTTATAAAGGAATACATAGAAAAGGAAGATACGCTTCCCAGTGATTTAGCCGCCATTGGCGAGACAGTTGTCTCATCCCCTCCACCCTGCTCTTCAAATGCCCGCGCAAATTTAAATGCTCACCACCTATCTCATGTTCCTGGCTCATCCCCTCCACCCTGCTCTTCAAATGCCCGCGCAAATTTAAATGCTCACCACCTACTTCATGTTCCTGGCTCATCCCCTCCACCCTGCTCTTCAAATGCCCGCGCAAATTTGAATGCTCACCACCTACTTCATGTTCCTTTTCCGCATTTTAGCGGAATTTCAAACCTCGATACCAACTAGCAGCTCGCATGAACCACTCTTTTGAAAAAATATGATAACCGCGCCGCTTTGGCTTCATCAATTCTCAAGAAATGCTGCACTGTCAACCAATTTCACATGCCTCCTCTTCACAATTGAAAGGTTTTTTTTTTTTAAGTGTTTTCGGAACAAGCACAACAGTTAGAAAATTTAAATGTTCCCGCTCTAGCTGACTTTATCACTTTCTTTTTTTGCATTCAGGGGCTTAGATGCGCACTCTCAAAAGGAATTCAGTTTTCTTTACCTTGAAGATTTTCCCGCTCTCTCCGACTTGGTGAACTATGTAAACAAAACATTGAGTGCCATAGCTAATGTATCTACACCTTAGAGAAATTTTAAAGAAGTACCCGCTCCTCGCAAGGATACATCCTCTCCCCGCTTCCGGCCTACCGCTTCGAACCCACCAAGCTCTCCACCGCCCCGCGGCAACCGCTTTTTGAAGGCGTTCGCTACTATTACCAAATGTTTTTATTGCCGCCAAGCCCATAGCATTTATGAATGTCCAGAATTCCAGGGGCTGTCTGCTGCCTCGCACTACAGTGCTATTACAAAAGTTGTAGTTATGCTATAACTGCTTGGGGAACCACGGAGTTCGACACTGCAAATCTTCAAGCCGCAGCCGGATATGTCACCGCTCTCATCACACCCTCACCCATGAGGGCGTTAATCTCAATGCTACCCGCTCTTCAAACAGTTTCGCCTCCCCTTTTTCAAAGCCTACTCCGGAACCTTCCCCGTCGTTCCTGCATCTCTCTTCTAGGCAAAGGCATCTTTCCACCACACACAAGAAATCACCCTCTTCACCGGCAAGGCACTCCCCACCTCCCAGGCATGATCAAGAATTATCATCTCAGGCTTCCCGCAGCTCACGATCATCACCTTCTTTCAACGATTCTCAGCAAACATCTGTCTATTATGCGGAGAGCAACTTGTATAAGCCCCTCCACACTAATGATCCTTAGCTTTCCCGCCATCATCACTCCCCGGACTTGTCTCCTCTATGACTCCCGCAATACGGACCCTCAGACCCCTCTCTGCCACAACTCTTGCCTCCTCTAAAGTTATTTCCCGCATCATCTAGTCTTACTGAGAGCTACCGATTAGACCTTCATGCTTTTCTACTGCACCGCTAATGGATTCTCCACTTCATCAACGCTCACAGGATGTTCCCGCTTCAATGGTTTCCGTCCAAATCTAAGCCCATTATACTCCGGTCTCTTCCTTCTGTCTCGTTGGCCGGTTCATCGAAGCATTGCCCGCTTTCTATTCTTCCCACAGCACAGATCTCTCTCAAATGTTCTTCCCGATCCGCACATGTTTAGAGCCCTTGTTGATTCTTGCAGCCAAGTCAGTGTCTTCACTCAAGGCGCCGCTTCCCGCTTAGGCTCGGCCATCATTCCGTCCCAAGTGGATGTTCACGGATTGGGTGACCCTGTGGGAGTCAGCTGCCCTGGCTACATTGCTGCTCCCTTTCCAGAGTCGCCAGATGAAATGATCACCGCACAATACTTCGTTATTGAGTCCATCTGCTCCGCTATACCTGCTGAACCGCTTGACATTTGGCCTTGGAATTATCTGCATGACCTCTCTCTCTCCTTCGCTGATCCAAAGTATGACCGCTCGGCTCCCATTGACATGTTGTTTGGAGTCGATCTTGTTGCACATATCCTTCTAGGCCCGCTATCATTCATCCCTCTAAAGGTGACCCTCTTGCTTTCATGACCAATTTGGGTTGGTGTCTCCTGGAGCAGTGTTGTCTCCCATCTTATCCGCGCCGCATCAGTTGGGCCCCAGAAGTCCAGGATAATGAGGGTAAGACCATCCGCAAGAAGAACAGTCGTCGTCGCCGCACGGAGAATAATCCTCAAAGGCAAAATCCGCCTTACAATCCGCCTTAGAAAACATGCCCGCTCAAGTTTCACTGCAACGCATACTTGACTCATCGCCTGAGGAATCCATCGAAGCTCCCTCACAATCTTTTGTGGAAACGTTGTCCGCTGTCTCAAATGCGCAACTGAATAAAGATCATCAGAGATTCTGGGAATTAGTACCTGTCACTTCCGCCGCACCCATATATTCAAAAGAGGAGCTTCTAAAAGAAGAAATGTTCACCCGCACAGTTTCCAGCAGAAATCCATCGAAGCTGCCTCACAATCTTTTGTGAAAACGTTCTCCGCTGCATGAAATGTTAACTAAATAAAGATCTTCAGAGGTTTTGGGAATTAGAACCTGTCACTTCCGCCGCACCCAACCATTCAAGGGAGGAGCTTCTCAAAGAAGAAATGTTCACCCGCAAAGTTTCCCGCCAAGGTTCTCTCCCTTGAAACGTTTACCACGTTACTGGTCAGCATTGAGGGCATCCTCAATAGTTGCCCCGCTGCCCCCCCCTCTCTGCTGACCTCCATGATTTGGATGTGCTGACGCCTGGACATTTTCTGATTCACCGCCCTCTCCACGTTCTTCATGCAAAGGAACGTCCCCTTCAAACTGTGTCCTCTTCTTACTCAATAATGCCGCTCATCGCGCCATGGGCGGGGGGATGTTCAGTCGTCAGTTTGAATTTTAAACTTCCCGCGCTCGCAGTGTTCCTAGACCCGCCACACACACACATGCATATCGCCAAGGCCGTGGCTACAGCGGAAAACCACATGCAGTTCAAGAAGGCATCGGCCTACAACAAGGATAGAGTCAGTTGCTTTTAGACGCCCGCTACAGTCAGTTGCTCTCAGACGCTGGGGTCGTTCATACGGCCAGGGGCGTAGCCCCTCTTCATCCACTACAGATCACCGCTTCATAGCTAACCGCTTCATGGACAACCGCAGTTGGAAGTCACCCGTGAGAGTCTATGATCACCTCTCCTAGAATCAACAGGTTTTGCTGCTCCCGCCTTTCTCCTTCTTGGCCACGTGCTCATCCAGATTTATCACCGCTACCAGACTGCATCATCTCTAGGAAGTGCATGATTCCCGCTACTAACTACCTAATAATGCTAGCATTATGTTCGCAAGTATCGCATGAGTACTCATATATATTATAGGATCCACTGCTAATTTCGTATATATAGTTATGGCCGCCATCTTAGTACATAATGGTTGTTTACGGCCTAAAATTCATGTTTTGTTATAGAGATATCTTTAACTATTCAATTTCCCTAATTCTTAACCCATTAGTGCCCACGAGCAGCTTTAGCTGCATCAGTTTTTGAAAATCCACCAGTAGTGTTGATGTTGTTATTTTTCTAAGTAATTTGGCTTAAAGTGAAGGGGGATCATTCCTTGAGACAATAGGGGTGAGAGGTTGGGTACATGTTACAAAGAAAAGGAGCTGTGACTACCTGTTTCACCCTTTTCCCATCTTAGGTCAGTCCTCACTCAATCCTCCTGCTGGAAAGAGGTAAGTTGTACTTGTAATCATTATTATTTTGAAATTTAGATTATATATATTTTGTCTCTAATATTGGTAGTTAATATGTGTAAAATATGAAGAAGAAAAAAAAAAAAAAACTAGCCCAAATTTGATGTTGAATTTTGCATGCGTCTAAAGCTGCTCGTGGGCACATAGTGTACTAATTATTTTCATATTTCTTTTTCAGACTAGAAAATTCTTTAGCAATTGCTGCTCAATAATATTTAATTATTGGTATACTATTGTTATCAGGTTATCATACTCTTCCAAAAAGACGTTTATTTTGGAGTACAGATGAAGATTGCAGTGTCCCATTTGTTAGTAATGCTAAGAGACGTAATAGGTTTGACGATATTCTGAGATATCTCCATTGTGCTGATAATTCTAAAATAGTTCCAGGAACTGACAAGCTATTCAAAATTAGACCTTTATTTGAATATTGAACAAAAATTTTAAAACCATTCCACATAACAACACTAAGGGAGAATCGGGTTTCCACTAATTACTGCCTTACTGACAAAAAAGCTATCAAAAAACAGCGTAGGGGGACTGTTCAAATTGCCACTAACGGGGATTTACTAATTATAAGATGGAATGATAATGCAGTTGTCACGGTAATGACTAATACCATTCAAGGAGAAAATAAAACATCAACAAGGTACTCATCCGAACAAAAAAAAAATTAGTATTCCTCTCCCATTATATGAATAGAACCAGCATATGGGGGGAGTTGATCTAAATGATCAGTTTGTATCAACATATCGGACTACAATAAGAACTAAGAAATGGTGGTGGCCATTTTTGGCTGGGCAGTTGATGTAAGCTGTGTGCAAGGTCGACGATATATTACGACGAGAGGTCGTAATATATTTGTTGAAACATTTTGGGACACCCAGAACTGGGCGAGGTTTTAAAAAATCGTATACAGCTCTTGACAGTATTCGAAAAGATAGGACAGATCATTTGATTATAAAAGGTATTTCCAAAAATAAACTATGTGTCCAATGCAAGAGAAGAACAATATACCTCTGCAGAAAATGCAGCGTTTCGCTTCACCTCGAGTGTTTTTCCCCTCATCATGAGTAGAAGAATGGGCAAAAAATGTATATATGCAATTTGTTTTATTTTACCTCCTTCGGTTATTTGTTTATATATATTTTTTTATGTGATTTATAATTTATTTATCCATATTTGATTGTTTTATTATTAGGTAGAGTATTTGTTATTATTAGATAAAGAATTTGTTTATATTATTAGATAGAGTATTTGTTTCAGGTTATTTATTTATATATTTCTTTTATGTGATTTATTATTTTTTTATACATATTTCATTGATTTACTATTAGACAGAATATATATTATTTACTTATACATATTTGATTGTTTTATTATTAGATAAAGTATTGTTTTATTATTAGATAGAGTATTTGTTTCACCTTAGTTTTGTTCCAAAAACATCTGAAAATTATTACATTGTATTATTTGAGTTTCTTATACAATAAAAGTGTTTTAAAAATTATATTGTTTTAATGAAAATCCTAAAATGCTTTTTAATGAGGCAAAAATGCAGGTAGTTCCAATCGAGTGCACCAAGTGCCCACGAGCATCTTTAGCTGCAGCCGGATATTCAGCACTTCCCTTACCATAAATTTTTTTAATTATTTTTCCCATTGTCTATAAAGTAAAACAATAGTAAAAATTAAAAAAAAAATAAAATCTATCGATTGGGCACTAATGGGTTAACATATTAGTTCTTAAAGTTTGTTTAATGCTTACATTTCATGTTTTGTTATAGAGATATCTTTAACTATTCAATATACCTAATTCTTATGAGAACTCACATAGTTGTTTTGTCTTCTTTATTTATCTTTTTCCCTCATCTCTCCATGAGAAATAACAAATGTTTCAGTCTAAATTCTCTCCCACCTTTTTCTTGCCTTTAATACAAGATTTCCGCCATTACATTTTGGTGCCGACATTTTCTATTACCGCTAAAGCTTACCGCACGCCCCTACATATATAATATAACACTTGTGTGATATAATATTTTCAGTGACAACGGTGTTAGTATTTTAGCTATTGAGGTTGTAATCATGACATGATTTTGGAAAAATGTATTCAAATGTCCATCGATCCTACCCAGGAGATGACGTAAATGAGGTCCGTTCAAAAATATATATATATATTTATGTGTGTATATATATATATATATATATATATATATATATATATGTATATATATATATATATATATTTGTCTGTTATGCTCTAGCGGTCGCAATTTTTGTTTGATCGTTACGAAACTCGATATTTAGTCGTTTTATGTAAAAAGATAGATCAAGTTCAATAACGGCTGAAATCGGTCCAGTGGAAAGGGGGGTTTAGAGAGGGATTTTCGAAAATTCGAGATATCTCCGTTACTATGCGTCGGATCAAAGACTTGTATAGAACCAATATTATTACAAATTGAATGCACTAAGATTGTTATAAATTTTACTCTCTATCTTGAATATTAACCGAGATATTTGCATTTTTCAGTTTTCAACCATCAGAAAATCCCCCACTTCTACTCGTGTTACATAAACAATACTCTGTTATGTAATAAACCACATTATTCTAAGCTTAAATACCATAAATTGTTTCCAAGAGACATTTCAGCTCATAGCTAAAGTTATATGAAGGGAGCGGGGTTGTTACTAAGGACTGAATACTGAAAAATACGACTATCTCGATTAATATTCAAGACAGTAACTTTTACAATAAGAATGGTTCTATACAGTTGTTAGATTCAACAGATAATAACGCAGATAACAGATTTTCGAAATACAGCCTCTGAACTCCTTACTGGTCTTATTTCATTCTTTAATGAACTTCTGTTTTACGTAAAACATTTAAATATCGAGTATAATAAAGATCAAACAAAAATTACTTGGGAATATATATAAGCCCCTCCTAATCTAAATTCTCACTTAGGGCAAGACTGGAGAATAGATTAATGTTGTAGTCTACATACTCAATCTGGCTAATGCCCTATCATTAGTCAGCTACAGGCTACCGAGAGATGGCTATCTAACAACTCGACTGGTTTCGAGAAGAAGTTTCCTCATGATGGCTTTATTATTTTTATGGATTGAGGGGAGTTAGTGTGTGTGTGTGTGTGTGTGTGTGTGTGTGTGTGTGTGTGTGTGTGTGTGTGTGTGTGTGTGTGTGTGTGTGTGTGTGTGTGTGTGTGTGGCGTGTTTGTGTTTATGTGTGTTTGTTATTGTTATTGTTATTTATTAACGTCCACTTTTTGCAACTCAGGCTAATTGGGACGGGTTATCTATGTGTGTTTGTGTGTGTGTGTGTGTGTGTGTGTGTGTGTGTGTGTGTGTGTGTGTGTGTGTGTGTGTGTGTGTGTGTGTGTGTGTGTGTCAGTCGGTCTTTGTATACTATTTGCTTAATATTTGATTTGAGGTACTCTGAAAGCTATAATGCCTGTACATGCAGTGTACATGCAAATGAATGTTTTGGATTGATATCCACTCATAACACAGTACTGAGAATAAGCTAAAAACTTTAGTTTTTTCTCCCTAGCTAGTCGTTACACAGTAATATGAAATGATGGTTAGATTTAGAATGAAATTGTGGGAATAGTTTCATTTTCATCTCCTTGTCTTTTTCACCCTTCGAAGTTAATCAAAAGATAAAAGATCCTCGCTTATTCTCCAGAATTAATAATGCTCTCCTACTTTTCTTTTAGACTCTCATTTCCCGTTTAACCGATATCCATTAAAAATCAAAAAGAAAATTATTATTTCTTCTTCGGGATGTTGGTTTTTGGTTAAATTAAAAATGATCTTCCGAATTCTATTCAATATAATTCTAAGTTCAACTCTTATGTTATTTGTCTCCTGTCTCACCACCTTTTAATTATTTTTGTATATTAACACGTTGACTGCCACATTCAGATTCCACTCCGAAAAATCAAATTAATGTAATGATATTATTACGTTTATTACAAAAATAATAAACGTTGTTTACTAGAGTTCTTTTGGACTGCAAAATTAAACACACAAGCTTTATCACTGCACAATTTATTTGGCAAAGGACAACACAATTGGTAAATAATTCTTAACTATTACTCATAGTATGCACTGATAACTTCACTGTTCTTATTTGCTCAGTACAGAAAATCACGATCACTGAAGTTCACAAAAATACGGCACTGCACTGATCTTCACAAATAACACGGCACTGCACTGTTATTTACATAAACACGGCACTACACTGTACTTCACATAAACAGTGTACTGTTCACTGAAGCTGCACTGAACTCAATGTTATTCACTTGAAGAGAACTGAGAACTAAAACTAAATCCCGAGAGAGCTGGACCGATTTTATAGACGAGCGGCTAGATCACAGAAGACTGTTGAGACAAGTCTAGATCCCAGGCGGGTTTCGCCGAGAACATTTTTGGTGCCAAAGGGCGGTTCCTTCCATCTACTTAATACTTCTTAAATATGTGATTAACTCTTTTTAATTTTTCATGCACGTAGTTTTCGCCACAATATTATATCCTTAAAAATACTAATTATGATTCATAAAAATCATTAAAAAGTTTCCAGAATATTTTTTTTTTGTATGGATTATTTTATGACTAAGCACAAAATGCATATTTCTGGTTAATTTTCAACACAATTTCTATTCTCTGGATTTCACTCTGGATTTGTGCTGGCTGGTGGAGGTTCATCATCAACGGGAGGATCAAAAAGGTCAAACACCTCCACTCTTAATACTTCTTTTATTACAGGCAAAGTACTTTCGGGGCGAACCGTCGGAGATGTCGGCTCAATAGGGACCTACTCTAGAGCACTGATGAGGGGACGGTTCGCCCCGAAAGTACTTTGCCTGTAATAAAAGAAGTATTAAGAGGTGTTTGACTTTTTTGATCCTTCCATTGACAATTTCTATTAGCGTAAGCCAGACTTGATTGTTTATTTTTCTACAGAAAGCCATCCATTCATATTTACACTTAAAAACTACGAGCTCACTCGTAGTGGAACAAAAGTGGCAAGTCAAGAAACTACGAGGTAACTAACTTCTGCGAGCTATCTGGTGTTGGGGAGGTGTTTTCCATTTTAAGATAAATGAGAATACGTAACGAACTTGGGAAATCTGCTTAGTTAAAACTGCCCCTGCGTTACGGACGTTTTTCTATTTCCAGGTCAAAATCCAATGAGTAGTAGTGGGAGTTTCCTGAATGCTGGAATCAATAAATGGCGAATATCTCACTCAATATTCTAGTTAAGATTTACTATTCAAACTAAAAAAAAAAACACACTCCCGCTTACGTATTACCACCAATTAGCCTTATTGTTCTCACTGGACTTTTGAGATAAATGAAAATACGCCCGTGGGAAATCTGCTAAGTTAATGCAGCCCCTGCGTGACGGACTTTTTGTGGTTTGAATACTCAAAAAACTCAAAACGTATTGATAAGTATTTGTATGGAGAAATTTAAAATCGCGCGATGAGAGTATGTTTTTATAATTGCATTTTTAACTAATAAATATATTAAGCCCTGTTGGATAACCGGCGAACTCCTTAAGTCCCGTAGACAAGGTTTGAGCCTTCAGATTGAGTTATAACGTTTTTCAACGTGTACATAGTGCGAATTGATGTTTTCATGAGATGAATATTTATATAAATTAATATTCAATCGAGATGAATATTTTAATATTCATTATCCGGTATTGAAATTTTTGAGAGTGGGAGTTACGCAGCGGGAGGAGTGGGTTAGCTCTTAGCTATAATATCACGAACATCAATACAGCTACCTCTGATTTTAGCAGATTTCAATTAGTTATTGAGGTTGTACTCAAGACGCGAATTTCAAAAAATGTATTCAAATGTCCATCATCATAACCAGGTGATGACAAAAATGAGGTCCATTCAAAATTATATCTTTATATACAAATATATATATATATATATATATATATATATATATATATATATATATATATATATATATATAGAGAGAGAGAGAGAGAGAGAGAGAGATAGAGAGAGAGAGAGCAGGGCGTTTTATGGAGGACTAAAATTAAAAATAACGATATTTATATTTATATTTTTTTTTCGGCAAATATGCACAGGATAAAAGTTGTTTATTTTGTTATTTCGAGTAACTTTTGTTATATACACGTTTTTCGTATAAACGAGATATACACTAAAAAATAAAGCAGGAGCCAACAATTTTATTGGGCACTAACGATTGACTCGAACATACCAAAACTTATATGTAAATTAGCATTAATTCTTCTATGATTATAAGCTATATTAATTTTTTACGTTCGAACGGGAGTGGGGGTTATAAGGAGGCCTGAAGAAAAAGTTCGCGATATTTCATTTTCCATTTGTTTTAGGCAAACGTGCACATAACAAAAGTTGTTTTTTGTGTAATTAAAAGTAGTTTTTGTTTTAAACATAATATTATTAAATTTAATATCCTATTCGCTAGAAATATTATGCAGGACAATGTCTGTCGGGCCCACTAGTGTATATATATATATATATATATATATATATATATATATATATATATATATATATATTTATATATATATATATATACTTGTCTGTTGTCGCTCTAACGGTCACAACTCTTATGTGCTCGTAACAAAACTCTCGACATACAAGCTTTTCAGGTAAAACGCAATTGATAACGATAATGAGATCCGTTCAAAATTGACTATATATGTATATATATATATATATACATATACATACATACACATTATTAAAGGGAGGAATTTCGAAATATCTCTGTTATTGTACGTCGGATTGAAAAATTGTATAATACCAATATTATTGCAAATTATGTGTACAATAAATATTGTTATATACATTTATCTTAACCAAGATAATGGGATTTTTTAGTTTTCAGCCCTTTGCGAACCCCATTCCTACTCATGTCTCATGAACAATATTCTGTTGTATAATAAACGACGTTATTTATGCTTAAATACCCTATAATGTTTTCAAGAAACCTTTATTATACAAGGTACATGCAAACATGATCTGTTTATATCCCCCCTCCCCCGCATCCATCTTTATTTCATGGATTACTAAAATTTGAGTGTTTGATATAAAAATTATTCTGATTCACTATAAATTACAGTATTAAACATAGTAAATAGATTCCAATAAAATTTATATGTTATATACAGACATATTCCAGTAATTGTTTTTCTTTCCGGTGAAGAATATTTCTTTCTATATGATCAGCTCTCAGTGGTTGGCTGAGCTGTTTGTTTACAATTTAGACACTTGCTGTTGAGGTGCTATTAAAATTGACTGAAAGATTTCTCACTGCCGTTTGTATTTATTCGATTAATTATTCACGGTGGCGTAAAGTGTTTGTTATTGTGAAATTTCAAGTGGAAAATCTTAGTAGCCCCTGCGTGACGGACTTTTTATTTATCTACTTGACAAAGGGAGCACATTTTGCCAGTCTCTATTGTCTGTGGTATTCCTCTTTGAGTTCTTCTGAGTTACGATTATCTTGGCGAACACACAAGAGTTGGGACGGTGTTGTAGGGCCGCGCGTGGGACTTTAATCTTGGAAAACGTACACAAATCCTGAAAGTATTAGAGGCGTTAGGATAGGCTCCATGTTGGAATTAGAACGGTAGGAGAAGGGTAGAGTATTAAACTATTCCAAAGTGTGACTGTTGTAGGTCAGCAAGTTTGTAATAAGTTGGTTCTTGGGGGAGAGATCGGTACATATTGACAGAGAGTTTTGGATTACCCGGGCCCTCCTCAGCACTCCTTAGCCATTCCACCATTTCCTCAATCTATGAATCGAAACACTATTCAAACTAAACTAATTACAAATATACAGGCTTACCTCAATCAATCTCATGCCAATCAATATACATGTGAGGTATACAGAATAAATAATAATTATAAATACATTAAATCCTGACTTAAGTATAATACAATATATTCTACTATAGTCTGAGCAACTATTAAATTCCGTACCGAAGGAGCTACATTTACTTAGCAGATTTCGCACGTGTCATGTATTTGCATTTATCACAAAACTTAATGAGAACAATATTTGGTATTTAGGCTTCAAATACGTTGCTTCATAATATAACAGCTACTGTTAATATGACATGAGTAAGGAGTGGGTGTTTACTGAAGGGCCAAGAACTAAAAAAATTAAAATATTTGGCTTAATAATCAAGATAGCGGAAAAATATAATAACAACATTTACAGAACATTAGATACACATTAATATTGGTTCTGCACAATTTTCTGACCCAACGCATAATAACAGAGATATTAAGAATTATGGAATTATTACCCCACTAGTCGGATATTAGCCATTAACAAACCCTATCTTTAATTTTTTTTAAAAAACCCTAACAATCAACGTTTATAATTTTTGTGATAAGCGTAACAATATACTTCTTGTTCTGGACCCAACATTTTTGTATGTTTTTCATTGTTTCATGGTAAGGGTCTCCAATAATTTTTTTTTTTTTCCGCCCAAACTTTATTGATACTGTCCAACATGTTTCGTTGCTTACATACCACCTCTTCAGGGGCTAACTCCTTTCCAAAAAGAAAATAATAACATTAATTCATATAGAACCTATGATAATTCTTTGTTCGATATTGTATTAATAAGTGTCTGCTTACATGATATATTTATTAAATCTAATTACAGATTGCTACTTTCATTTCTGAAGTGCTCGTTTGTTGCGACAGTCCCTTCCTCACAGGGGAGGTCGTTGGTACTGAGATCCCCGAAGTAGGTTACTTTAGTTAATTGCTGATCGACTATTTACAAGTTTCCTTAAACTCGATTATTTCTCAGTCGATTATTTTTTTCAATGTTTGCTCGGAAAAAATGTTTTTTATTGGTGCCCCTTGCCAAGAAACTATGAAGAACATGTAATGATATATATAACGCACTTAATGAGTTTAAGAGATTTTAAATCTTTGACCAAAAACATTTGGCAATTAATAAACCTTAGTGTTTAGTTATTTTAATTCTGAATTTATTCTCTAAGAACTGAAGTCTAAAGCGGACTAACTGTAACAGATACTTTTATTCTATTTCCTCTGGTCTTACAAATTTCTGGGGGATTTGTCTGACATAAAGGAAAATGAACTGTGAGGGTTTAATTCTGTATGTTATGCCGGGGCCTAGGAGTTAAATCTAAACCCTAACACCATTATGCAAGTCGTGGGAGGGAGAAGGACACTAAGGGTAAGCAGAGGGCGAATCGGTGTAAATTGGCCCTAGAGAGGGGACGGTAGCGGTCGGCTGATTTGCATGCTGGCTCCTGCTAATCAGGGCTAGCGGTTATCCTAACCTTCCCTCCTACTAACCACCACCCCCCACCCACCACACAACCTTCCCTCGGAGTAACCACCACTTCTACCCCCTCCCTACCCCTAGCACTAACTCATAGCCCATTCTAGTCCGTCCGTCATCTCACTTAACATGCGGCCCCCACTACAGAAGTTAGGCTATTCGCTTACATTCCCGGGCCAACCGACCCAAATAGAAACAATTCTACATTCCTTTTTATGGGCAAAGGGCTAAAGTCCGGGGGGCACTAGAGTGTAGATTTGTTACATTTAAAGCAAAAAGTCAAGAAATAGTTGAAATATTTACAGCTACATTGCTAACCTTTTAACTACTCTCCCGCAAAAACCCAGTCTGGGTTTCATTTAATTGAAACACAGCCTGTTAGATTAACATATATTATTTAAATTAAACACACATAATAAATGAAATTAAAATCAAAAATTACATTACTACACGGTACAAATTCACTTCTAATTAGATTTCACGCACCATTATGTTTTTAATATTATGACATTCATTAATGGGAATTAAAAAAATTGAGCTCATTTTTTGCGGCATTAAGAAGTATCCCGAAATATGCTCAGTTTCATTCAGCAAATTCAACTTCTGGGGAATTTCCGGACCTTTCCCTGAAGATTCCCCTTCAGGGCCTTTCCCTGAAGATTCCCCTTCAGGGCCTTTCCCTGAAGATTCCCCTTCAGGGCCTTTCCCTGAAGATTCCCCTTCAGGGCCTTTCCCTGAAGATTCCCCTTCAGGGCCTTTCCCTGAAGATTCCCCTTCAGGGCCTTTCCCTGAAGATTCCCCTTCAGGGCCTTTCCCTGAAGGGGGATCGGCTATTCAGGTCCTACTCATATTTATTTGAGAAATTTAAAAATGTGTTCAAATCTCCATAGATTTTACCAAAGGAATGACGAAAATGAGGTTCGTTCATAGGGTTATATATATATATATATATATATATATATATATATATATATATAATATATATATATATATATATATAAAATTGTAACGTCTGTCTGTACATTGATTTTTTTCGCGAAATTCACGATAACTTTTCGTTTCACATGTCATAGACACCATATCTGCATTTTGTTTCTTTCCTGTATGTTTGTTTGTTTGTTACCTTTTCACGCATAAACGGCTGAACCGAATTTTATGAAACTTGGTATGCATATTACTACTAACCCAACTTAGACATTAGGCTATATTAATTTTCTCTGAGACGAACAGGAGTGGGGGTTATAAGGAAAGCCTGAAATTAAAAATATCGATATTTCATTTTCTATTGGTTTTTCGGCAAATATGCACATAACAAAAGTTGTTTATTTTGTTATTTAGAGTAACTCTTGTTATATACACTTTTGTCGTATATCGAAGTTTAAATGCGTTATACGCTAAAAATTATAACGGGAGTCAACAATAATATTTGCCAAAAAAGTCTCAACCGAACTAGATAAAACTCGGTATGTGTATTAGCAGTGAGGCCTTCATTATAATAAGCCATACCAACATTTCTATGTAAGGGCAGGAGTGGGGGTTATAAGGGAAGCCTGAAATTAAAAATAGCGATATTTAGTTTCCTATTGGTTTTTCCGCAAATATAAACATTACAAAAGTTGTTTATTTTCTTATTTGGAGTAACTTTTGTTATATACACTTTTGTCGTATACCTAAGTATAAATGAGTTATATGTTAAAACTTTAGCAGGCACTAACGGCTGAACCGAACTTAACAAAACTCGGTATGTCAATTAGCATTAATTCTTCCATGATTATAAGTTATATTAAAATTTTTAGGTTCGAACGGGAGGGGAGTTATAAGGGAGACCTGAAATAAAAATTCACCATATTTACATGTATAAGAAACGGGCAATATAAAAATATAGAGAACTGTGAAGAATTATGGAACAAATAATTCTATTATTAGCAAATCACCGGCAACGACGGGTATCAATCGTAAACACTGGGACGGGTAAATGTCAAAATATTGTGCAATGTAAAGCCTGCTAAAAAATACCATCACCATTCAGCCTCAAATGAATTCCCGGGCGGAGCCGGGTATCTGAGCTAGTATATATATATATATATATATATATATATATATATATATATATATATATATATATATATATAAATATATATATTAAGATTGAGTTCGTTAATGGCTAAAATCTTACCAGTGGGGGGGAGTCGAAAATTCAAAATATCTTTGTTACTTTAAGTCAGATAGTACATAACCAATCTTGTTACGAATTCAATTTCCTGTAAATGTTGGTCAATATATATATATATATATATATATATATATATATATATATATATATATATATATATAATATTTACTACATGAGATACGGGCAAATATGGTCGACGTGGTTTCGAGAATAAATATAGTATTTTCACGAGAGCTTAATATTTAGTTGGCTGATACCATATCAAAATTTAAACAATTCATGTAAATCTAAAAATAAAATTTGCTCATGGTCGTAGTCGAACAACAAGGAGCCCCATTTTGAACGGACCTCGTTTTTAGTCATTTCCTGAGTAGAAACAACGTTTGAGGAACTGGGAGATGTGTAAGATCAGCTGCTTCGCCTTCAGCAATATATCCAAGAATTTAATGTGCGATATTTAGTTTCAACCCTACTACACCTATATTAACAGCGGTTTTCAGAAGATTTAAATAATGTTTTAAGCTAAATTATAGTATTCATTGACTCGAATATCGAAGAAGGTATAATGATTTCTCAAAAAATAAAATGAAGATATATATATATATATATATATATATATATATATACACACACACACACACACACACACACACACACACACACACACACTTCTCTGTATACATTGCAGTAGTCTCACTGGAATGGACGTTTTAATTAAAAATCAATGGCCTCAAAATTTCAAACTAAAGATAAAGTTCGTTAAACAATGAAATTGGACCAGGGAAGAAGGAAGGAGAGAAAAAAGCTAATTCACAATGAAAAATTGTATTCAAACAGTTTTGTTTATAATTTGATAGCATATAAATGTTATCTAGTATGCTTTCTCTATCTCGAATATTAACAGAGATATTTTCATTTTTTACTTTCCTTCCATCAGTAAACTCTCACATACACTCAACTCATACTAACATTACATAAGTTGATATACCATCCAAAATGTTATCATTTCCTCAATTTTTCGATGTGACGCAGTGGATAATATATTCATAAATCTCAATGTTTACTTGATGCATACTCTATATTTAAACGGTTTATATAAAGCAAAAGACAAGATATCCTCTTGGTCATAATCGGACAAGGGGTGGGGGTTAGATGGCGTTAAAATAAAAATCAAATATCTCTGTTATTTTGAGTCGTATTGAAAAATAGAACATAATCAATCCTGTTAATCATTTAACGTCTTAGATCTATTGAACGAAATACCGTTTCTATAATTTGAATATGAAGCGAGTTATTTGTACTTTTCGTTTCCAGCATTCAGTTAAACCCCGCTGCTACTCATGGGATTATCACTATCAGGTTTTATATAACTAATTACCTCATGACCAACTTAAATTTAAAGGTGTGGCTCCATAGGCTACTTAGTAGTAGAGAAATTCAAAATCAAATCTATCATCTTTGTACCATTCCGGCAATTGGGAAATCCGCTTAGCTTACGCAGTACCTGCGTGATGGTCTTATGAATATAAATATCTTCACGGAATGTAGAATATATGAAAATTAAAGGAGAAAGTTTACTAAGTGAACTTCTTGGAGTAAACCCTGCTTTAGTCGAAAAGCTATTCCAGTTTCTGCAATATGGCGATTTAATCAGAGAAACATTTCTTATTTACTGTTATGTTTTCTCGTTATAGGCTAAGTTTCTACTGGCTTCTATTGAACTCTTGAAGTTTCCGCCTGAGAATTTCCCAAACGAGAGTACTAAATTGAAGATAAACGTTCATATTATAAACAATTTTTAGAATCATCATTATATATTGACACATTCCATTTTTCAGCTTCAGTCATTGATTTAGGGGGTTTGTGCGGCAATTAAGCTAGAACCTCAATTAAGGGCTAATAATTTTTCTCATTTTTAATACAACTTTATTGCAGCGGAGACTAGAAAAATCCGTAAAAAGCTGCGTAAACTAAGCAGATTTTCTACACACTAGTGATCTCATCTTACAACACATTATCTATTTCTAAGTAAAAATCCGATAAATAGAAGGGGGGGAGGCTTACTGAATACTAAAATGTCCGTCACGCAAGGGCAGCGTAAACTTTTTTTTTTAAAGTGCTGACATAAAAAAACCTTCTAAATTAATTAATACAATCTTTAGTGTTGAATGAAATGGCGAAATATCGAGAATGGTTTAGATCAATTTTTTGAGTCAAGAGATCAAATCTGAATTGATGATCTCATCATACAATGTATTTGACGAGTAATGATCAGTTAAAAAAAATATTTGGTATTTAAGCTTTGAATAACACTTTTCATGATATATTCGCATGCTACGACTAGAGAAATTGGGGGTTTACTAATGGATTAAAAGTTCATAATGTAAATATATTGGTTAATATTTAAGATAGAGAAATTAAATATAGGACACCATTTATAGAACATTACATTGAAAACAAGATAGATTATATACGATTTTTAAAACCGACTCAATTTTCTGCGACTCTAATTCCCCCATTCCAGAAAATTGATATCTGTTTTTTAATGAAACTATTCAGGTGGAGAATGTATTACTTTTACGAATAATTACTACATAATTAGTGCAAAATAAATTAATTCTAAGATTTTTTTTTGTCATGTTGATGTTATTTGAAGTAAATATTTTTCGGATTCACTCAAAAATACGTTATATTTTGTTTTCATGGTCCATTCCTTTTCCCGTAGAATTGTTTCAAAGATAATGTTGTTGGGTACAAATTTTGTGTCTCGCCCTTTTTACGGCTCAAGAATGCGTTAAATCGAAATATTCACCAATATAAACTTGTTTAGGAATTTGATATTCTACAAGAATCCGTCATAAAAAGCAAGGCCTTCCATGGATATTCCAAAAGTTAAGGACGTTGGAGAAGTACTGGACAAGGTTACGAGGTAAAATATGGACTGAAAAGAATCTTTAGGGATCACTAAGTCTCAGCGTTTTAGCAGATTTCCCTTAAGGAAATCAGCTATTGAGATCGAACTCATGACGCGATTTTCAAAAATTTTCTTTAAATGTCCATCGAACCTACCCAGGAGATGGCGAAAATGAGGTCCGTTCAAAATTATATATATATATATATATATATATATATATATATATATATATAATAACAATATATAAATATTATTAAGTTCTGTTAACGCTCTAGCGGTCGCAATTTTTGTTTGATCGTTACCAAACTCGATATATAAACGTTTTGTGCAAAAAGACAGATCACGTTCGTTAATGGCTGAAATCGGACCAGAGGGAGGGGGGGGGTGTGGTTTAGAGGGGGCATTTTCGAAACTTCAAAATATCTCCGTTACCAGACGTCAGATTAAAACATTGTATAGAATCTTATAAGAGTATCAGTCTTATTGTAAATTACATTTATTATAAATATTGTTCTATACATATATGCTCTATCTTGAATATTAAGATATTTGCACTTTTTTTTAAATTTGGGCCGATAACGAACGTTTGAGTTTCCCGCCAAAGGCTAGTTCGGCCCTTTGCCGTAACTGTTCGGCTCTCGTAATGAGATTTCTCTATTGTCTAACTTCACGTGGGAAATCTGCTTAGTTTACGCAGCCCCTGCGTGACGGACTTTTATTAATACAATTGGAAATTTTTAGGAGTGTGACACGGGAACTTGTGACATTCTGTATATTGGGCTTTGTAGTGAACAAAGAATGGCTGCGACCACTAAGGCGGAAACAGACATGTATAATTTTTTTATTCACCCCCCCCCCCCCCCACCCCCCCCCCCCCCCACCCCCCCCCCCCCCCACCCCCCCCCCCCCCCACCCCCCCCCCCCCCCACCCCCCCCCCCCCCCACCCCCCCCCCCCCCCACCCCCCCCCCCCCCCACCCCCCCCCCCCCCCACCCCCCCCCCCCCCCACCCCCCCCCCCCCCCACCCCCCCCCCCCCCCACCCCCCCCCCCCCCCACCCCCCCCCCCCCCCACCCCCCCCCCCCCCCACCCCCCCCCCCCCCCACCCCCCCCCCCCCCCACCCCCCCCCCCCCCCACCCCCCCCCCCCCCCACCCCCCCCCCCCCCCACCCCCCCCCCCCCCCACCCCCCCCCCCCCCCACCCCCCCCCCCCCCCACCCCCCCCCCCCCCCACCCCCCCCCCCCCCCACCCCCCCCCCCCCCCACCCCCCCCCCCCCCCACCCCCCCCCCCCCCCACCCCCCCCCCCCCCCACCCCCCCCCCCCCCCACCCCCCCCCCCCCCCACACTACTTACCTGTTAACGTAACTACAATTTCAAAAACAAAATCTAAATTTTTATAGAAGTTTTACCCTACTTTTTTTGTAAAAAGTCATTTTGCCCGGTTTTACTCCATTAGTAGGGTAAAACCGGGTACATACGTTTTTCTTTAGGGAAAATAAAAATGTTAAAATTTTTAATCAAATTAATGCTTTTTTTGTTAATAAAAATGTTGTTTGATGCATTAAAACAAACCCCCTTTTGGGAACAAAAAAAATAAAGTAAAAATATAAACAAATAACAACATTAATATTTTTCAAAAGAAACCCATTATACATGCTTTTACAGTGAAATAATTAAACAAAGTTAAGTAAATTTATACTTTTCATGTTTCGAGAATCGTGCCATAGCTGCTACGTACGCGTAAAGTTTAAATAGAACATTCCGTCATTCGGGCATACCAACGCTAAATATAATTACTTAGTGGTAAAATAAAGGTAATTAAAACTTGTACTAAGAGAACTACAAGCCTGTATTCTAATTGGAATAGGAGTGCCGTAGCATCAAAAACCTTTTCCACCAAAATCATAAGCAGGTTACACATATATTGAATTATTGCCACTGGCACAAAACAAGCAAGACTAACGATTTGGCATAATGGCCGCTGCTTCTTCTTCAAAGGTGGATTGTAGTTGCTCCGTTATCAGCCCGACTGCAGTACACTGAGCTACCCGCTTTGCTCCCGACTACCCGCACTATTACCCTACTCTCCCCTACACCAAATGCCTACCAAGTTATCAGATGTATCTTAAGACCAAAAAGTAGCATTCAGATCACTCACAAGTCTACTGCAAATCTTATGTTTTACATATACATTATTTACTATCTATAACTTTACGTAATAAAAACATTAATAAATTCAGTCCCATCATATAGTCAACTATGCACTTCTCTTGGACTGAGTTAAAATAAACATTTCTCTCATAACGTAATGTTGTGGAGGTAAGGCTGATTTATTACAATATTTTTTATTATATATTTATTTGAGCCAAGTCCATTTTCTGCCTTCCATTTAAGTTCCTGAAGGCCTATTTATTTTTTATTTACCAAGCTAGGCTTGTTCTTATAACTATAGCCTACTATAATTTTATATTATGTCTGAAAGTATGTAAAATTTATAAAGAAAACATAAATATAAATAAATAAATAATTTATTTCAAAGTAGACCTTGATAGAAAAAAAAAATATATATATATATATATATATATATATACGCCAAGAATGGAAAAGCTGAACGGAAGAAGCGACATGGCCTCTAAAAAAACGGCCATTATAGACCACGGTGACAAGAAGTCAGTTGCCAACTTACCTAACTTCGTACGAGGGAAGCATATAGCAGGCACCATTTTTTTTTATTCCTTAGTAACTATTTTTAGTTTGAAAGGAACTCCACTACCTAAGTTTTAATAGACGTTTTATTCATATTGTTGCGAAAATTAAATACATGAAGGATTAGCGGAGAGAGTCGCGTATTTGGGAAGTGCGAGGTAGATCAAAGAAGCCGACAGAGGGTCGAGCTCCTACCAGTCTCTTCCAGTACAGACGTCGAAGAGTCCAGCCAATTTCCCTTTGATATATGCCGATGGCCTATATAAAGAACCGGCCAGCCGCGAGCTAGTCAGTTTTCTTCTCAAGTGCTCATATGTGCGTTCGGTGCTACAGTGCGACTTAGTGAAGTGCGGTAAAGTGTTTTTATAAGAAGAACAGTATTGTGCCGTGACTCTGTAAGTAACAGTTTAGTGGCGTGTTTAAGACAGTACAGTGCCGCGAAGTAAAGGACAGTGCAGCGCCGTCTTTTGGTGTACTTCAGTGACCGTGACTGAATTATTGGACTGTGTAATCTGAAGAACAGTGACGCTATCAGTGTATACTGTGACTAGTAATTAAGAATAATTACTAAGTGTATTGTGCATTGTGAAATAAATTGTGCAGTGAAAAAAACCGTGAAACTTGTGAGTGTTTAATTTTGCAATCTCAAAGAATTCTTATTAACAAGGTTTATTACTGGTTTAGTAATAAAATGTAACAATATTTTAAAATTTCATTATACTTCATAGAAAGTTTGAAAATAATTTATTCCATGATATTATTTTTTCTTCATAGTTTAATGTCAAGGGTCAACCAATAAATCACATTTCTCTCCTCGCAAACTTTATTCAAATTGCCCTACATGTTTCGTGGCTTAACTACCACCTCTTCAGTGACCATCCCTTTTCAAAAAATAAAAACATTAATTTTTAGGAAAGCCCAATAATAATTCTTTGCTACACTTGAAAGATTAAGTGTGCATGCGGTGTGAAGCAAAGAATTATCATTGTGTTTTTTTTTTTAAATTAATGATTTTATTTTTTGAAAAGGCATGGCCCCTGAATGAAGGGTGGCAGTTAAGCCACGAAACATGTAGGCCAAAAGAACATATAAACTATGAAAAAATGAAACTAATGAAGCTATGATAACTATGAAGAACATATAAGAATAGTGGGCCCAGGATAAAAGAATATTATTTGTTGTATATTTCATTATCGCAATTAGTGCTCCTTGTTTAGTAAGTTTTCTTTAATGTTTCTTATTTTCGTTCTTGTACCAGTTTATTTTAAGAGCAACCTTTCATAAGTTGTCAGGCTCCATAAATAAGTAAAAATGAACATTCATTTCTCCAGTGTCCTTAATTATGTGTCAATGCATTTTTAAACGCCAAATTGACACTATAAAAAGACTGTAATTACCAAGATTAAAATATTTCAACTTCGCAAACGCTGAAAATATAAGGGATTGAAGAAAATTAACATAAATTATTCATAACTAAAATTATTTTGTCGAGATAAATCAGTAATCATCCCATTTTTAGCCTCTAAACAGTAATATTTTTGTAATCATTAGACGGTGGCGATAAGAAAGCTCCAAGTTCATTTGCCGGATATTTGAATACAATTTTCAAATAAGTTCTCAACGATCTATGTTTGTTGTTCATAACAATTTATTTTAATAAAATTAACGATACCTGATCATGAGAACGTTCAAATTCAAGAGATTACCTGCAACAAAAGAATATTTGGGGTTAAAATTAGGCTTTAAAATTATAATCAACTAAATATTAAATAATTATATTTATTCAAACATGAAAATAGTATGTAGTAATGTTTAACCATCTGCACCTGTTACTTTGATAGAACTTCAAATTTTATGTTAACTCATTTTTACAATAAATCAACATTTTTAGCAGGTTTTATTGAGGTTGTACTCAGGACGGAATTTTCGAAATGTTTCTTCAAATGTCCATCGAGCCTACCTAGTAGATGACGAAAATGAGGTCCGTTCGAAATTATATATATATATATATCTATATTATATATATATATATATATATATATATATATATATATATATATATATATATATATATATAAATATATATATATTTGTCTGTTAGAGCTCTAGTGGTCGCAATTTTTGTTTGTTCGGTACCAAACTCACTATTTAGTTCGTTAATGGCTGAAATCGGACTAGTGGGAGGGGGGTTTAGAGGGAGGGATTTTTGAAAATTCAAAATATCTCCGTTATTATGCGTCAATTAAATACTTCGCACTTACTTACTTCAAAAAAAACTTTATTGGTATGAACCAGAAATAATTACAGAATCAAAGATCAGACTAACATGGAGACGGCAGATACAATAATGAGGAATGGGAAGGAAAGGATCAGGTATTTATACTAGTTGACTGCTAAACTGCTGAGGTAGTGTCTGGTCCCGTGGGAGCGGAGCTTCTTCTGCTATAACTGTCGGATCGAAAAATTGTACAGAATCAATCTTATTGCAAATTAAATTTACTATAAATATTGTTATATAAATTTACTCTCTATCTTGAATATTAACCGAGATATTTGCTTTTTTATTAAATTTGGGCCGATAACGGTTGACAGTTTCCCGCCAAAAGCTAGTTCGGCCCTTTGCCGTAAATTTTCGGCTCTCGTATGGAGATTTCTCTATTGTATAACTTCACGTGGGAAATCTGCTTAGTTTACGCAGCCCCAGCGTGACGGACTTTTTAAAAATTAATTAAGACTTTTTTTATACAATGTTCTTTCTGAAGATAATCCAAAAATAATCTGAAAATCTGTGTATTATTTCGGTTTCATGACGCGTTAGATATAAGAGATTACAGATATAAAATCGTTTTAAAATTTGATTTATATGACAATGCATCATTAAAAATATGTCTTTTCGTTGGAAATTCGAGCGCCAAGTCCGCTAGAGAAAGGACAAGCTAATGATCTGATCTCACCCTATTGTCTGACTGAAAACATTAAGTACGAATTATTCCCTTAGTATTTGAGTTACGAATAAATGCCTAAGGCAACAATTGTAGAGAATCAATATTTTAATAAGGTTGGTTCTATAGGATTTTTCGACTCTAAGCCCCACCTGGTCCGATTTCTGCCAATAACAAATGTGATTTTTAGTTTTGACTGAAAAGGTTAAATATCGAGTGTGGTGAAGATCAAATAAACATTTCGAGACGAGAAGGTAAAATCTGAATTCACAATACCATCGTACAATGAATTTACATGTTTGTTTAATTCATAAGGTTTTAGGGCGAAAAAGTACTAGGTTATCATCGCCAGGTAATATCTAAAAATCTTGCTTTGGTTACGTACTTGCATTTCGAGAGTAAACTGTGTTAATGTAAATTGCCAATATTGTATTTTTTGTAAATTTGTACTTTAATTATGTCCTCATTTGTGTCGCAATATTAAATTTATATAACAATATAAACGAGGATACAAAAAGTTTCTAATTTAAATTTCTTTAAAGAAATTTGTAATTTTCATAAAATTAAACAATTTATATATTTCTAAGAGCCTCTCCTATATTATTGGAAATATTGCATTCGTTTCCAATATTTGTATAGGTATGGCATTCCATATAATGTGGTAGATAGTTAAATCTGTGTTACTCTGCCCACAAATCAGGGGTTGATCTTTTGTCATAAGATAACCATGCGTAAATCTTGTGTGGCCTGTTCGGTGTCTTCTTAGTACGAATTCATTTCATCTTACATGTACTCCGATTACAACAATAAACGATAAACTGTGAACAGTTCCAGCATGGAAGGATTAAATATCCAGTATTGTAATGGCCAAATAAACATTTTCAAGCTACGAATGTACTCGAAAAAGCTCAATTATTAAAATATTTGTAATTCATGATATAACAACTTATTCTTAACAAGAAATCATTAAGAGTGAGGGTTTACTGATGACCGAAAACTAAATTATGGAAAGATCTTGGTTAATATTCAATATAGAGAAAATATGTATATAACAACATGAACACGTCTGCAATAAGATTGATTTTATACAATTTTTTGATCCGACCCATAATTCAACCTCAATTGCTGAATTCTCACAAGGGAAATCTGCTAAAGCTAGCAGGGCTTAGAATGGCGACTTCAGGCCCAAAATAACTCAAAAAAACACTTCATTCAACACAACTAAGACATACCAAGAATCATTTTGAAACTCGCAAAACTATTGAAAAAAAAAAAGGAGGGAAAAAATGGTTTTACAAACCCTGTATAAATATTCAAAAATAATTGAATCAGAAGGGAGTAATTGCTTTAAAAGTTATTAAAATAGACCCGAAAGTAGAAAACAAAGCTTGTTTAGAATTCTATTTAATATCGACAAAAGCAAATATACTTCACAGTTAAAACACGTATATCTGTAGAAATCAAATACAAAAGTTGCTGCTCCAAATAATTATTTTATTAGTATTATGTTCTATTTGAACTACATATCTATATGAATACAAATATGTTTTATTCGTCTAATTACATTATTGATAAAGCATTTCTCAAAATTGGCGCAGAGTATCTGTTACAGCTTTAGGAAAAATAAAAAACTAAATGAACATTATCGTTTGTCCCTAATGCCTGTTAGAAGATTTCCCTTAAAGGAAATGAGCTATTGAGGTCGTACTCATGAGGCGATATCCGAAAATTTTTTTCAAATGTCCATCGATCCTACCAAGGAGATGGCGAAAATGAGGTCCGTTCAAAATTATATATATATATATATATATATATATATATATATATTCTAATCTTAAATACCAAATATTGGCTTCATGAGACCTTTATTATGCGAGGTACATGATAATTCGTTATGCGATGACATCATCACTAAAGATTTAACGTTCTGGTTTCGTAAAAGTCTATTTGATCTAAACCATAGTCGATATATTAAGCGTTTTAGTCAACACTATGCATCATATTTGCTATTGGTAGAAATTGGTCTAGGTATGGGGGGATTCGAAAATTCAAGATGTTAACGTTGTTATGAGTATGAATGAAAAATGAATGCAGTAAATCTTATATATATAAATATATATATATATATATATATATATATATATATATATATATATATATATTTGTCTGTTACCGCTCAAACGGTCGCAATTTTTGAGTAATCGTTACCAAACTCGATATTTAGTCATTTTATGTAAAAAGAAAGATGAAGTTCGTTAACGGCTGAAATCAAACCAGCGCGAGGGGTGGTTTAGAGGGGAGGATTCAAAATTATATATATATATATATATATATATATATATATATATATATATATATATGTGTGTGTGTGTGTGTGTGTTTGTGTGTGTGTGTGTTAAAGCTCTAGCAGTCGCAGTTTTTGTTTGGTAGTTACCAAACTCGATATTTAAACGTTTTATGCAAAAAGACAGATCGAGTTCCTTAGTGGCTGAAATCGGACCAGTGGGAGGGGGTTTAGAGGGGGGATTTTCGAAAATTCAAAATGTCTCCGTTACCATACGTCAGATCAAAAAATTGTATAGAACCAAACATATTGCACATTAAATTTACTATAAATACTGTTCTATACATTTATTCTCTATCTTGAATATTAACCAAGATATTTGCCTTTTTATTAAATATGGGCGGATAACACACAAGTGAGTTTCCCAAAAAGATAGTTCAGCCGATTCCGTAACTGTTCGGCTCTCGTATGGAGATTTCTCTATTGTATAACTTCACGTGGGAAATCTGCTTAGTTTACGCAGCCCCTGCGTGACAGACGTTTATTATTTTCATGTGTCTCGAACTTTATATTTTATAATATAAATGTTTTTTAAAAAAAAATTAATTATGAAGTCTGTGTAATAGTTGCGGTCATGACGTAATTCTGTTATACTGTTTCGTAAAGTGACATTCAGTTAGTATATGTCGTCATGCCCTGTAATTAAGAAAGATTGTGTTAGTCGTGAATGACCGATTCTAAACCTCGTTATGGCTAATCTCTTCTCTTCCGATAAGCCATTTGGTTGAAGGTCATTCGCAAATTGAAACTTGTAGTATATACTTTACACAATTCAAGGTAATTAGTCTTGCTTCAATGGCGGCAAGGAAGACATACTGATTTTGCAGACTTCCATGTAAAACTAGCGACTAAAAAAAAATCCCATTAACACTGAACATTTCCCATGCACGGGGCAGCACGGCGAACTGTCAAGGAAAACGATACGAAAATTATTAGCAGTCACGGAAAATAAAAGTTCGTCAGGCGAGACTAACCAGATTTCCACGGACTGAGTTCATTCACTCTCATATATATATATATATATATATATATATATATATTTATATATATATATATATATATATATATATCTTTATATATATAATTCTAGCGTACGTGTGTATGTCACTAAACTCCTCCTAGACGGTTGGACCGATTTGATTGCATTTTTAAATAGGCGTTCGGATGACGCCCCAGATGGTTTAGCGCCGCAGATCGGCCAGGCAGGTGGAACCAGGTCTCCGGTCGAGGGGCGAAGGGCGAGGTTATTGGAAATGTTAATATGTTTATCTGATGTATGTTCTTAGAGTTTAAGTATGCCATCTAAATAAAGATGTTTTCAGCTGCGAGAGGTTTTCACTTTCGGACATTGTTATTTATTGTCCAAATTTATTTTAATTTGATTTGAATGTTGCAATTATTTTCTTTTCTTTATTTGTATTTATGTATTTGCATTATTATTGTTGAGGGTATTGATTTATTTCAATTATTGGTTTACAACTGTTTGTTTTTAAGGATCTGTAGTGCGCATTCTACCAGATAATCATAGAACTAAACCGTCTTCTTTTTCTTCTCTTATTTTTCCTTTTCTTTTTGCATCCACGTTTTTGCGATATTTTATTTATTATTTTTTTTTTAGGCAAACGTGCACATAACAAAAGTGGTGATTTGCGTTATTAAAAGTAGATTTTTTTTTAAACATAATATTATTAAATTTAATATCCTAATCGCTTGATATATCATGCAGGACAACGTCTGCCGGGGCCGCTAGTATATATATATATATATATATATATATATATATATATATATATATATATATATATATATAGAGAGAGAGAGAGAGAGAGAGAGAGAGAGAGAGTAGAGTTTATTACAAAAATAATTAACATTGATTATTGGGATTGCAAAATAAATAAATAAAAGCGTTTTTATCTCTGCACAATTTATTTGACGACGCTCTACGCACTTAGTAAATTATTCTTCACTACTAATCACAATATGCACTTATAACTTCACCTTTTATTGCACAGCACAATAACTCACGATCAGACGAGTCACTGATGTTCACTAAACACGGCACTGCACAGTAACTAAAAAGCACTGTTCACAAAAAGCTGCACTCAACTGGTCTAGATCCCGGCCTGGAGACAAAACTTTCCTCGAATGCCTTCATTTTCTTTGCACATCTTAAATACGTGTTTACATATACGTAATTTTCAGGTAACTTAATTTCGTAACAATATATATATATATATATATATATATATATATATATATATATACACACACGTGTGTGTGTGTGTATGTACAAATAATCATGTATAAAAGAGAATATGTAATTGTTCATGTTAATTAAACTCCTCTTTGTGCTAATTGGGGTGGCTTATCTATAGGTTTCCTTCTTTTAGCAGATTTCCCCGTTTTAGCAGAAATGAAGTCCGTTTAAAACTGTGTATATATGTATGTGTAACTGATATATACATTTCCCTTTATTTTCTTCAAAATTTCCATCGATCCTAACAAGGTGATGACCAAAATGAGGTCCTTACAAACTGTGTATACGTATATATATATATATATATATATATATATATATATATACATATGAGATTGAATGAACTCAGTCCGTGGAAATTTGGTTAGTCTCGCCTGACGAACTTTTATTTCCCGTGACTGCTAATAATTTTCGTTTCAATTTCCTTGACAGTTCGCCGTGCTGCCCCGTGCATGGGAAATGTTCAGTGTTAATGGGAATTTTTTTTTAGTCGCTAGTTTTAC
>CM032228.1:239655000-239665000 GCA_019009955.1 Riptortus pedestris
TACGGAAATATATTTGAATATAAGTTATAAATTTTATTCATAACTATTTATTATATCTAGTACTGTAATTAATAATAAACCAGAATAATTTTAATCACAACTATTCCAAATTTATGAATCCGGGAAGAAAATAGAAAGGGGGGGGGGCAAAATACGATTCAGACGGTTATGAGATTTTCACATGATTAAGGAACAAGCAGGTTAGCCAGCGAAGGTTTACAATAGATAAATATACATACAGGTAACACTTCCGTGAATATTAGTGAATAATTACAAACGGAAATGAGAAATCTTTCACTGAATTTACAATATAAGTTAATAGTCCCTACAACGTAATACGGCTGGATTGTAAACAAACAGGTTAGCCAACCTTGTAGTGCAGTATCGATTGATAGACACCTAATAATGAGGTGGTTCATGAGATATCAGCTTATTATTAATATGTCCCTAGTAGGAGTAGGGGTTTACTGAAAGCGGAACTCATTACAAAAAATACAAATATCTCGGTTGATACTCATTATACGGAAAATATGTATACAACAATATTTATAGTAAATATAATTTTCAATAAGATTGATTCTATATAATTTTTCGATCCAACGTATAGTAACGGAGATATTTTGAATTTTTGAAAATCCTCCCCTCTAAACCCCCCCCCTCCCACTGGTCCGATTTCAGCCGTTAACGAATTTGATCTTTCTTTTTACATAAAACGACTAAATTTCAAGTTTCGTAACGATCAAACAAAAATTGCGACCGCTAGAGCGGTAACAGACAAATATATATATATATATATATATATATATATATATATATATATATATATAAACAATTTTGAACGGACCTCATTTTCGTCATCTACTAAGTAGGATCGATGGACATTTGAAGAAAAATGTCGAAAATTCCGTCATGAGTACAACCTCAATAGCTAATTTCCCTTAAGGGAAATCTGCTAAAAAAGGGGTCAAGTGCATTTATCAAGAAATAATTTTTAGATGAAAAACTTTTCTTACAAGTGGGCTAATACTTGATATACGCTAATTGGCTGTGCTCGGTAGTGTGAGGTCTAGAAGAGGGGCTCAGTCAAAGGAATTGAAATGAAATTGAAGGCCTTAATGTTTACAGGAATGCTAATGCAAAAGGCAGCGGACCTATGATGTCTCCTGGGAATTATATGGCATATAGTGAGAATCTGGTGAAAGAAACGCAAACGGTCATCAGTCTTTGAGAACCAAGGTCTTAATACACATAATGAACCTAGAGTTTTGGGTTCGATGCTCATAAGGGCAAAAACACGTCCTAATTAGACATAGTGTTGTTACTTTTTATTACAAAACCAGTAATAAATGTTGTTAATAAGAGTTCTTTTGGATTGCAAAATTAAACACTCACAATTTTCACAGTTTTTATCACTGCAAAATTTATTTAACAATGCACAATACACTCGGCTAATTACTCACAATTATTACTCACAATATGCACTGATAGCGTCACTGTTCTTCAGATTACACAGTCCAATAATTCACAAAAAGACGGCACTGCACTTGTCCTTTACTTCGCGGTACTGCACTGTCTTAAGCACGGCATTAAACTGTTACAGTTTAAACAGCACAACACTGTTCTTCTTATAAAAACACTTTACCGCACTGCACTAAGTCGCACTGTAGCGCTGAACATCCCTCGATGACCGCTGAGCATCAACTGACTCGGGTACTGTCAGAGTCCGTTATATATGCCTGTCTAACAGAATGGCCAAAAGGGGCTAGACAAGTTCCTGGAATATCGCGGCCCTAATTAGATCTAGCCGGCGCCACTAATCTTCCTCGTCGGATCCTTTCATGTCCCTCGCACCTCCCAAATACGCCCGAATTTCATCGATGATACGATTTTCATCAGCTCTCAGTATACTATCAACTTCCTTGCAGTGCAGTTCGCTAGTAATGTTTTTGCTTTCTTGAGCCCAAGCGAGAAGTGAACCATAGCGTTTTTGCTGGTGATTGTTTTTGGTTATATCAACTCTTCAACCATGTTTTAGGTTAACACATAGATATTAAAAGTTGGAAATATGTTATTTCATTTTAGTTTACTGTTGGTAATGATTTAATTTTTAGCAATTATTTTAATATTTTTGTACATATACTTGCAATATTTTTAGGTATAATAACAGTATTAGATTTAAACTTAGTCATTATTTAAAACTTTTAGATATAATTAATTATTATGGCTATATTAATAATAAATTAGTATAAATTGTAAAATAAAATAAAAATTAAAATGGAAAAAAAACTTCATGAGATGTATAATAAAAAGTCCGTTACGCAGAGGCTGTGTAAACTAAGCAGATTTCCGATGTGAAGTTTAGCAATAGAGAAATCTGCATACTGGTAACACAATACCGCCGTGATTAGATACAAACGGTAATGAGAAATCTTTCTGTTAATTTTAATAAATTCCCAACTGAAACGGCTTCTGAATTGTAAGAATAATTGATATTTTAATAACTCAAATTTTAGTAGTCCAAGAACTAAAGAAGGGGGGGGGCGGCGGATGAGCAGAACCTATTTGCATAAATCTCACAAAGTAAGGAAGGTAAGGTAAGGTTAAAACGACAGGTAAGGTTATGAGAAGCTTTTACCTGAGCCGAGTAGTTACGGAAACGGCCGACTTAATCCGACTGATACCCAACCACGTATGTATTTTTATATTTATATATATATATATATATATATATATATATATATATATATATATATATATATATATATAATTTTGAACGGACCTCATTTTCATCATCTCCTGCGAAGAATCGATGGACATTTGAAGATTTTTTTTGAAAATCGCGTCATGAGTACGACCTCAATAGCTGATTTCCCTTAAGGGAAATCTGCTAAAAAGAGCTATGAAGTAATACATTTTTAGGCTATTTTGCGAGAAAAAAAAAAAAATTCTTGGGGGTTGGCTAACTATTGTGCGTGATTGCCTATACTGTTTTTCCAGCTATGCGCATGACGCGGCTCACGCGTCTCGACTGGAATTAAGCATAAATACCCTTTTCCCTCTTGAAATTTAGTAATTTCAAACCTATTTAGTTAAATTAAGTTAATTGAATGAACCAAAAAAAAAACACTTTAGCCCACAGTAAGACTAACCATCCATTTTTTGTCAGCAACGAAAGTGTTAACATCAGGCCTACATGAAAAATCCTCCTCGGGACTACGTAAACTGTGCAGATTTCGCACGTGCAGGTATAAAATACCAGTGGTCTCATCTCACCACATATTCCTAAGCGAGTGTGGGGGTTACTGAAAGCTGACAACAAGAAAGTACCTATCACTCGCTTATACTTGAGTTACGAAAAAATACCAAGAACAACAGTTGTTTAGCATTATTAGTTCTTTCCCATTTTACGATCCGACTAACGTAGATATTTTTAATTTTCGATATCCCCCTCCTCTAAACTCCCACTGTTCCAGATCCGATATTAGTCAATCGTAAATATGATCTTTAGTGTTGGTTGAAACGGTTAAACATTTAGAATGGTATAGATTAAATATACATTTTCGAGACAAGTGTGTAAACGAATATATTTACAAGTATTTCACGCAATGAACATCTCTTGAAAACAATATATGGTTTTACAGCTTTGAATAAAGTGGTTCACGATACCTTATTGTGAATATGATAGGAGTAGGAACAGGGTTTTACTGAAGGCCGAAAACTAAAGCCAAATATGTCGATTAATATTTTTGGCAGTTAAAATGTATATAGTAAAACTTTTAGGTAATTAAAGTTGTAATAAGATTGTTTATGTATATATATTCGACCCGACTTATAACGGAGTAATTTAGAATTTTCAAAATTCTCCCACTTTTAGCCTAGCCCGATTTTTTTGGTCGAGCTTCTTAACGACAAAACAAAAATTCTGAACTCTAGAGGGGTAACAGACTAGAATATATACATATTTATTTGAATGGAACACATTTTCGTCATCCTCTAGATTGGATCGATAGACATTAAGAACATTTTTCAAAAATCATGAGTACAACCTCGATAGCAGATTTCCCTTAAGGGAAGTCTACTAAAAGGGTATCAAACATAAGCAGCAGCAGAATGTTTCGTAACACAGTTGTTTAAAATGGAATGTTCTGAAGTTTGAGTTAACAACTAAGGGCTAAAGAAATAGAAACAACTAGGTTTCTATTGCAGCTAGAGAAATAATTTAAACAGAAAAATAATAATTAAAAAATATTGCAATCTCAACAAGATTAGTTATGTAACAATGTTACATGTAGGAGCAGTTATGTTACGAATCATAATTATGGGGATACCTGGAATGTTTTATCCCCCACTCCTTCTGGTCCAAATTTTGTCGATAAGGAACTTCTGACCTTTAGATTTGCATAAATTGCTTAAATCGTTACCTCCTAAGCAAAATCCCTTTTAAAAACATGAACATATTTTTTTCCGAAAATAGTGTCATTAGTAAACCCTTATAATAGTAATGGTTTATATTAGTTAAGAGAAATTTGTTAGAAGTCAGGCACGCTTCAGGCTGTCCGTAAACCGAGCAGATTTCCCACATGTTTCATATGTAAATCATAAGTAATAAAGGACCTCTATAAAATAGATATGGTTCACTGAAGACATACGAATAAAATGCACTTTCAAGGAGCTCAAATAAGAGCCTTTTTGCTAAAGTACTGCATTGTCCGTAGTTAAATTGTTAATGCGGAACGACTCTACCCCTGCCTGCTGTCTTACCCCTGCAGCACCCCCTTCCCCAGACCTCTCCCCCCAGACTCAGCCCTATCTGGAAAGGACTCCTCGAATACATAATTAGCGACTCGAGTCTTGGAGATTTACTCTGTCCGAATTCATAATGGACCAGTTTGTCGCCGGGGAAATATTAAACAATTGTATCTGAGTGCTCCGGGAGCAAAGCCGAGTGGTATATCTGCCTCACTCCAAACTTTTCTCTTTGTCTTTGCCGAGTTTGTTGGTGAGTTTCGGCTGAGCGATACGCCCCTCCACCGAGAGGACTATCTCACTTCCTACCACCTTCCTCCAATCGCCACTTTCGCTTTTCACACTTAAACACCAAGAGTTACTTTTCTAAGTTGAAGGGCAAACAGAACAATCAAAATCGCCGATAAGAATGCTCTTTCAAGAAAGTACACTGTAAACTTAGAAGATATGTCTCGCGAGGCAAATCATTAGCCCTATATACACTATCGTATAGAAAATCGTTGAAACATTTTTTCCCCATTTTATCCTTCAATTTAGAACGACAGCAGACCACCTGGCTAAACTAATTAAAGAACAAACGCAATACACACAAACTTGTTATACGAAGTCTTAGTGATACATATGTGACTCGGAATCCTAGAAAAACGGTAATCAGAGTGAACAAATGTAAACAAGTACATTCGTTGTATCAAAAGTACAATTAAGTAGTGGCCAACGAGCCAAGACGACAAAACGGAAGGAAGTTGTTCTTGCCAGACTCAGGATCTTGAGGCATAAATGCTTATTGACTAGGAGAGACAATCCTATTTTCTAAATACTGCATCACGTACCAAACAAGTAGACACAGATTAACAAACTGCATTAACGTAGAAACCTTGACATGCCTCACGATATGGCAGAACTGCTAACTTACAGCAGCTAATAAAGTCCGTCACGCAGGGGCTGCGTAAACTAAGCAGATTTCCCACGTGAAGTTTTACAATAGAGAAATCTGCCTAATAACAACTGTAGTAGTAAGAAACCTCTAAACCTAAAACATTATTTAGGGAGTAATAACCCAGAAGTTTCTAGCCCCGAAAAACAGTTAACCTAACCTCTAAACCTATTCACGAGGGACGAGTAGTTATGGAAACGGCCGCCAGAGCTCTCGGCGGAAAGTCCGAACATAGCCTACTGGTGATCACACGCAGATTACAAATACAAATATCTCGGTTAATATTCAAGATCGCGAATAAATGCATATAACAGTATTTATAGTAAATTTAATTTGCAATAAGATTAGCTCTATACAATTTTTCGATCCGATGCATAATAACGGAGATATTTCGAATCTTTGAAAATCCCCCCTCTAAACCCCCCCTCCCACTGGTCCGATTTCAGCCGTTAACGAACTTGATCTTCCTTTTTACATAAAACGATTAAATACCGAGTTTGGTGACGATTAAACAAAAATTGCGACCACTAGAGTGTTAACAGACAAATAGATATATATAGTTTTGAACGGACCTCCTTTTCGTCATCTCCTGGGTAGGATCGATGGACATTTGAATTTTTCGAAAATCGCGTCATGAGTACGACCTCAATAGCTGATTTCCCTTAAGGGAAATCAGCTAATACCACACACATACTAAAGAATATACACATTTACCAAAACGTATAGAATTAAAATACTAACGTAATTACGATGATTTACAAAGGTATAATTTTTATTACAGTCTGATAGGCAACGTACGAATGTGAGAAAACGTCTGATATTTAAGGGACTTTTTCCCATAATGTACAAATATTGTTCCCATAAGTATGACATTTTACATGGCGGAATAATAGATTACTCTAATAGTGATTCATGCCAATCACTTTCAATTTGGTGCATAAAAAAAAATATACTGGTGTCTTGCAGTATTCTACAGGCAACACCCGATGAACATGATTTACACGGAAACGAATAAGAGAATATAAACCTCACAAGGGTTTGAAGAGGTTTCCCTTGCCTTCTGCATCAGACCATCCAGCAATATAGGTATCATGAGGGAAATTCCATTCACACCAGTAAAGGCATGAGTGGAGAAAACCCCGCTCAAGGCCAGAGTTGTTAGATAGCCATCCCTCGGTAGCCTCCAGCCTGCATAAACTGACTAATGATAGGCATTACTCACAGTATGCGCATACTGACTACGACTTCCATCTAATACTGGGGAGCTGGGTAGAAAGTATTCAATGAGATGTGATATATCACAACGTGATTTGTAGGTCTAATGAGGGTGGAAACTGAAAGGCAAATGGGATTCCGTCATAAGTAAAGAACGGCACATTTTATGGCGAACTATAAGATTCTTATAAAATAGATCAACTTCGTTAACGGTTGAAATTGGACCAGGGGAAGGAAGGGGGTGGTTTAGAGGGGGTGAAGTTTGAAAATTCGAAATATCTCCGTTACTATAAATCGGATCGAAAAGTGTATAAAACCAATCTTATTGCTAATTAAACTACTATAAATATTTTTATATACATTTATTCTCTATCTTGAATATTAACCGAAATATTTGCATTTTTATTAAGAGTGTGCGTATAATGGAAGATGAGATCAGCTAATTTTAAGTCTAGTCGTGAATTTCCGCCAAAAGCTAGTTCTGGCGTTCTCGTAACTGTTCGGCACTCGTGAAATGTCTCTATTGTATAACTTCACGTGGGAAATTTGCTTAGTTTACGCAGCCCCTGCGTGACGGCCTTTTTAGCAGATTTCCCTTAAGGGAAATCAGCTACTGAGGTTGTACTCATGACGGAATTTTCGAGTTTTTTCTTCAATTGTCCATCGATCCTACCTAGTAGATGACGAAAATGAAGTCCGTTCAAAACTGTATATATATATATATATATATATATATATATATATATATATATATATATATATATATATTTGTCTGTTACCGCTCTAGCGGCGCAATTTTTGTTTTATCGTTACCAAACTCAAAATTTAATCGTTTTATGTAAAAAGAAAGATCAAGTTCGTTAACGGCTGAAATCGGACCAGTGGGAGGGGGGGGGTTTAGAGGGGAGGATTTTCAAAAACTCGAAATATCTCCGTTATTATGCGTCAGATCGAAACATTGTATAGAATAAATCTTATTGAAAATTCAATTTACTATAAATATTGTTTTATACATTTATTCTGAATCTTGAATATTAACCGAGATATTTGCATTTTTATCCTGCGTGTGGTCGGCTACGTTCGGCACTCTCCACCGAGAGCTAGGGCGGACCGTAACTGTTCGTCCCTCGTGAATAGGTTTAGAGATTCCTTACTACTACTGTTGTTATTAGGCGGATTTCTCTATTGTAAAACTTCACGTGGGAAATCTGCTTAGTTTACGCAGCCCCTGCGTGACGGACTTTTTTTTATTCCAAGGAAAGAGAAAAACGGCACACTGCATAAACACGCTTTCCTTCATAATACAAATGGATTAGTATTTAGGGATACTTAAGAAAAGAAAAGCCAAGTGATCTGAAGACGATATCTTCAAGCATAGTCCAAATGCGCCTTAAGAAATGAATTACAATCAACGAATTGAAACTGGTGAGATGACATAAGGCTGAGAGTGTCCAGTTACACTACAGCTCGATTGGTGGTTCCAACGAGAGTTGAAGCAGAAATAACGTATCATCAGCCGCAAGAAGAAAAATAAAGACACTAAGGCAAACTAAGAAAAGACACCTTCGGTCCTAATCCAAATATGGCGCCGGCAAGGGTTTTCTAAAGTTAAGCTATATTACAACTGGGTTTTTTGTTCAAGACAATGAAAAATATGGCTAACTACAAGAACAGATGCGTTTTCCTATGGTGTAGTTGCAATGATAGAGGAATATGGCCAACTGAAAGACAACATCATCAGTCATCGTCCAAATGTGTTTTAAAGAACGAATAAAGACCATGATTACATCTGGATTTATAGTGCCAATGTTAGAGGAATATGGCCAACTGAAAGACAACATCTTCAGTCCTCGTCCAAATGTGTATTAACAAACGAATAAAGACAACGATTACATCTGGATTTATAGTGCCAATGTTAGAGGAATATGGCCAAGTGAAAGACAACATCTTCAGTCCTCGTCCAAATTTGTATTAACAAACGAATAAAGACAACGATTACAGCTGGATTCATAGTGCCAATGTTAGAGGAATATGGCCAACTGAAAGACAACATCTTCAGTCCTCGTCCAAATTTGTATTAACAAACGAATAAAGACAACGATTACATCTGGATTTATAGTGCCAATGTTAGAGGAATATGGCCAACTGAAAGACAACATCTTCTGTCCTCGTCCAAATTTGTATTAACAAACGAATAAAGACAACGATTACAGCTGGATTCATAGTGCCAATGTTAGAGGAATATGGCCAACTGAAAGACAACATCTTCAGTCCTCGTCCAAATTTGTATTAACAAACGAATAAAGACAACGATTACAGCTGGATTCATAGTGCCAATGTTAGAAGAATATGGCCAACTGAAAGAAATCATCTTCAGTCCTCGTCCAAATGTGTATTAACAAACGAATAAAGACAACGATTACAGCTGGATTCATAGTGCCAATGTTAGAAGAATATGGCCAACTGAAAGAAATCATCTTCAGCCCTCGTTCAAATGTATATTAACGAAGGAATAAAGCCAACGATTACAGCTGGATTCATAGTGCCAATGCTAGAGGAATATGGCCAACTGAAAGAAATCATCTTCAGTCCTCGTCCAAATGTGTATTAACAAACGAATAAAGACAACGATTACAGCTGGATTCATAGTGCCAATGTTAGAAGAATATGGCCAACTGAAAGAAATCATCTTCAGTCCTCGTTCAAATGTGTATTAACGAAGGAATAAAGCCAACGATTACAGCTGGATTCATAGTACCAATGCTAGAGGAATATGGCCAACTGAAAGAAATCATCTTCAGTCCTAGTCTAAATGTGTATTAACGAAGGAATAACGACAGCGATTACAGCTGGATTCATAGTGCCAATGTTAGAGGAATATGGCCAACTGAAAGAAATCATCTTCAGTCCTAGTCTAAATGTCTGGAACGAATATAACCAAGGTAGTGGAACTGATGCTGAGTTGAGAGTATTCCATGAGATGAGATATATTGCAGCTGGATTTGTGGTTCCAATGAGAGGGGAATATGGCGGCCGTAGAAAGGCTCTGATAGGACTAATTCTACAAACTCGGAACCAACAAAAAATATAATATAAAGGGAGGCA
>CM032228.1:239675000-239677500 GCA_019009955.1 Riptortus pedestris
ATGTGAACCAAGCAAAACTGAAAATAATTGTAGGTGTACTAATTACTGTTGTGAGATTTGCAGAAACAAAATTTGTTTACAACATAGTTCCATGCTTTGTCCTAATTGCAATGCAGCTCTGCAAAAAAATAACAATCTAACTAGTATTTTTAAAATGTTTTGATGATTTTCAATAAGTCTTATCTAAAAGTGATTTCGTGCTACTTATTTTTGATTGAAGTTATATTTAGATAATTTTTTTATATTGTTCACAAACTGAAATGAATTATGTATAATTAAGGCATGTGTATTTAAACAATTCCTTTTGATATTTGTGTTTTTTAATTATATTTTAAAAATTATCCGTCCACGTTTCTTTTTATATTTTAATACTTGTCAATTTTAAAAATTATTTACTTCTTTCAAACAAATAATTCCTCTGTTATGGTTCTAATCACACGCTGAACATTTTTGTGCAAAATATATATTAAAAACCTGTATTTCCGTAAAAACGGTTGAGGATGATCTCTTGAGATACACGCGCCCGAAGACGGAATATTCTTGACGTGCCCGACCGAGGGTTAATGGAAGTGAAATCACAGGAAAAAGGAGGACGGTACACAGTTTTCTGCCGATTGAAACGCAAAGTGGAAAGTAAGACCGAGAGGGAAATATAAAAGCCGCGTCTTACACGAGATTGGGGAAGCGGTAAATCAGCCAGGAGTAATATATGTTCAAAATGTAATGAGGAAAAGTGAGGAGATGTTGAGGAAAAGTTGCGGAAAACTGAGGAGACGTTTGAGGAATACTCCGTTGAAAATGTAATCTTCGTTCCTATTTTTATAACGCTGTACAAACTAAAAAACTAACCTCAACAAAGCAAGGTAGCAATATATATTCCTGAATATTGTTTCACCATGAGTCCCATTTTAATGTTCTGCCTGGAAATTAAAGACGGCGTGTGGGGGTGTGATCCATCAGACGGGAAGATCGATTTTCACAGACCCTTCGCACATTATATAGAGTTTTGTGTCACGAGTAGCGAGGGGGAAGTGAAAGGCTTGCTGGAGCATGTCAACAGCTGCTATGGGTCTGAGAAGTTTAAATTAGAAGATGGTTTCGGGCTAGCCATGTGTGCTAAGGTGTTTACCGTAGTAATCTTCGTTAACTTTGAGTTGGGTGGGTTCGATACCTTCGTGTGTAAAGAGAATTTATATAGGGAAGAACCCACTCGCCACTCAAGCTAAAATTAGTCTGCTGTTGCTGCTGGAAAAGGGGTTACCTGCTGCTAATCCGTCACTATTACCCTGAGCTACATAATGTGGAAGACTATAAGTTGGCATTTTTAAGGGAATGCCCTTAATTAGGGAAATAAGTTATTGAGGCCATACTCAAGTCCCGATTTTCGCAACATTTCTTCAAGTGACCATGGATTTTACGAAAATAAATGAGGTTCGTTCAAAATTTTATATATATATATATATATATATATATATATATATATATATATATATATATATATACATTATTCGAAGCTGAAATACCAAATATTGTTTTCAAGAAACCTTTATTATACGAGATAGATGCAAGTATGTTCTTATATGCCCTCCCCCGTCTTAAGTTTTTGGATTACTAAAATGTTTGCGATTGGAATAAAAACTATTCTGTTACATAACAATTACAATACTAGATATAGTAAATAGTTTTCAATAAAATTAAAATGTTATATTCAGATGTATTTATTTTATTTTCTGTGAAGTATATTTCTTTCTATCTGTTCAGGTCTAAGAGATTATTTGTTTACAATTCAGACGCTTTCAGTTGGGAGATTATCAAAATTGACTGAAAAATTTCTCATTCCCGTTTCCATTTTTTCACTTAATATTCAGGGAGTTGTTAAGTGTTAACAGTATGTAGATTTATCTATTGTAAAAGTTCACGTGGGAATTTCGCTTAGTCTGGGAAGCCCCTGCGTGACGGACTTTTAAACTTTTGTTATAACGTACGGGACTTCTTAAAATATCCTGCTTGTTTATATTTATATATGTTCTTAAAATATCCTGCTTGTGTATTTGTGTATATATATTTAAACGGACATTTTTTTTTTCATTTTTGTTATCTACTTGTCAGTTATATATAATGGTTGTGGATATAACCCATTCTTTTAAAAGATTACCGCTCAGCCCCAACAGTCCCAACAGTGTAATGTTACCCAAAAATTTTATAACCTGCATAATGGCAATGCACGGCTAATATATTCATATCTACTTTCCATCGTGAATTTGATTGTGAATAAATCAATAATTACAAATATTGACGATAGAAATATTGAAAAATTGATAACAAGATTACAGACTCTATTAAAGAAAAATATTGAAAGTATGCTAAAAATGTTTGGGGTAAGGACTCCTTTGAAAGGCCTTTGAAGGATCATCTTCCTGGAATTGCTGATCTAGTCCTGGACAAATCCGAAGGCAAGCCTAATTCCAGTTGGTCGGTCTACCTTCGCAAAAATGGACGT
>CM032228.1:239685000-239747500 GCA_019009955.1 Riptortus pedestris
TAATCGATTCTAAGAACGGCAACTGTGCTAACAAAATACGTAAGATGATGACTCCAATGAGTCAAATCAGTGAACTAAGACAATAAACGAAGGATTTTGTTTCTTAATCAATAAATTTTTTACAACCAATAAATTCTTTTAATAAATAATTTCATACAATCAATAAAATTGTAATAGGTATGTATTAATTGTAGTCATTTTTCATATTCCTAACTAATAAATCCAAATAAAGTATGTTTTTATATTAAAAACGTCGTAAAAAAGAGTGGGGTCCCGCAAGGACCCCCGTGGTAGTCTCTGATTGTCTGGACTCGTGGTATTGGGAGGGTTAAACTATCTCAAATCCATGAAATTTGGTTTTTCGCCAATACACCAAATGTCAATATCTTATCCGTTTTCCGGTACGCCCTATACTGAAGGCCAAATTAGTACCTTGGATCAAAAAGGGGGGAAATAAATTCCACGATAAGGAAGCCAAAGTGGAAGTGAGGGGGGGGGGGATCGCCGGTGGGGAGAGGGGGACATTTGGTAGAATTATGGAGCTTTTGGAGACTGAATTGGGCAGTTTCACAGTCGGTCTTTGCTCTCAAGAATTAGCTCCAGTAATTGTAGGCCTGGCTTTTTGCGCTGAATAGCTCCTTCTCTTTCTCTCTCTATTATACCCGCTAGCTCTGTCTCTGTTTCTATTATACCCTCTAGCTCTGTCTCTTCCTTCCTACTCTCGAGCCTTCTCAGGAACTGCTCATAATTTGCCCTGGAGTTTAATCTCCATCATCGGCCTATCGTTTAAATACTTCACTGCATTAATCCTACCAATCTTTTTGTTACTTCCGGTCCAAGTCCCCCTTCCTGTCAACCTGAGCCCGGCAATTTAGAAATTATCGTTCACTTGAAAGTTTCATTCGTCTCCTAAACGTTTGACCAATTTTAAATAAAATAAGCTAACAGCCCAATGTTAGCCATAACCTTTAGGGTAAGGCCAGTAACTCGTGATATCTGGAATGTCTGATATTCGGCCTAGACGAAAAAAGAAAAAGGTATTACTTTTCAACCGACGTCCAGACAATCACCTAACAGGTGCTGACTCTCCCGGTTATGGCTCATTTACAATGTACAAGCCATCTCGTCTGTGGCCTAAGATAGACATTAGTATCCAAATGTACGTGAGAGATTTCAATGTGTACCGAAGGTTCCTCAATAAAGTCGTCATGATAACATCATCCTATGATATGGACATATTTTATGCATTTGATGGTTAGAGTAAATATATATAAGTAACTGAATGGCAATTAGCGGTTATCTTTTGAAGCTAAGAGAGTCATGCGTTGCTTGGTTATGCAAAAAAAAACAACAACCCTGCTTGAGTTCAAGTGCGATCAAAGTCGCATGAAATTTAAGGGAAAAAAAGCTCGTGAAATTTGTTGTGAACTCTTGTGCTAGTACCAAGAACGTCCGAAGATGCTTCATTCGGGATCTTACAGAAGTAAGATTAATTAATCTCTTACTTATTACTGCCCTTCGGAAGAGAACGAAGCAGATTTATTGTCGAACCCATTGTTCCATCGGAAATATCATGTTTTAGCAGATTTCCCTTTAGGGAAATCAGCTATTGAGGTCGTACTCATGACGCGAGTTTTGGAAAATTTCCTCAAATGCCCATCCATCCTACCCAGGAGATGACGAAAATGAGGTCCGTTCAAAATTATATATATATATATATATATATATATATATATATATATATATATATATATATATGTGTGTGTGTGTGTGTGTGTCTGTTAACGCTCTAGCGGTCGCAATTTTTGTTTGATCGTTACCAAACTTCATATTTAAGCGTTTTATGTAAAAAGAAAGATTAAGTTCGTTAATGGCTGAAATCGGACTACTGGGAGGGGGGGTTTAAAGGGGGGGATTTTTAAAAATTCAAAATATCTCCGTTATTATGCATCGGATCGAAAAAGTGTATAGAATCAATCTTATTGCAAATTAAATTTACTATAAATATTTTTCTATACATTTATTCTGTATCTTGAATATTAACCGAGATATTTGCATTTGTATTGTGAGTATGGTCAGCACTATCCGCCGAGAGCTCTGGCGGCCGTTTTGGTAACTATTCCTCCCTCGTGAATAGGTCTAGAGATACCTTCCTACTACTGTTATTATTAGGCAGATTTCTCTATTGTAAACCTTCTCGTGGGAAATCTGCTTAGTTTACGCAGCCCCGCGTGACGGACTTTTTATCATCTATAAATAGGAATATCCATTTGTTATTTATTTACTTACGTCTACTTTATGCTACATGGGCTAATTGGGTCGGGTTATCTATAGGGAACCACCCTATTCTAGCCAGGTTGGGACTAAGGAATTTATTTAGTGAGTCCGTCACCAAATAAATTTCTACTGCCCAGGGCGGGAATCGAACTTGCCACTCTAGGTTTACCATGAGATATTAAATGTAACGCTATAACTCACATGGCTAACTCCATTTGTTAGGGGCTCAGGTTAGCCATGCCAGTTAAAGCGTTGACCTTTATCTCACATGGTAAACCTAGAGTGGCAAGTTCGATTCTCGCCTGGGCAAAGGAAATTATTTAGTGACGAAATTCATTAAATAACGTCCTAAAATCCCACCCTGGCTAGAAAAGGGTGGTAACCTGTAGATAACCCGTCCCGATTAGCCTAAGTTGCAAAAAGTGGACGTTAATAAATAATAATTTGTTAGAGATGATGTTGAGGTTAAAGTTGTCATGGCAACATCCTGTAAAATGAACATATGTTATGTATCTTTAGGTTGTCTACTTATTTTAACAATAGTGCCCATACTGAATAGGAAATAATGAGTACAGTTGAAAAGAGGTAGAATTTTGGGGCCATATTAGTCATATATCCTCAACCACACAAATCAGAGGAAACGTTTGAAGAAAAAGTGGTTTGAGGAGTAAATTTAGTTATTCCCACCTGCCTAACTTCCTGTTGGCTTCCTCTACGAGGAAATCAAACAGCCACAAAGCTTAACGTGGTACAACAAAAGACCGAAACTGACAGTAATGAGCTTCTGACTCATAGTTTCTTCAATGCAACTCTGCATTCAGGTTTACAATACATCAAGTACGTACACACTTCAGCTGTGGCTGTTTCCTCATTTATGGACAAAGTGAAAACCTAATAGCGTTTTACGGCATCAGTTAATCTCTCTAACATGAAATTCGCCTGGAACTCATTCTGAATGTAGATCTCAACGACCTCAAAACGTCCACTGATGACGCAAGCACTAATTTTGTCTATAGCTACTAAATCGGCCATTTCCGTCAGAGTTAAATTGTCTTGATTTGTTAAAGGTTCATCCCCTGTTGGGATTTAATGTGTTTTGATGTCGAGATCCAGGGCTGTTTATTCCTTTCTAAAAGTACTCCCGAAATGCTTATCAACAATTCAGCGAGTTGGCTGATCTGAACCAAACAAATCCATAGGACTTTCCAAAGATTTAATACTTCCTTTGGGAGGGATAAGGTTTCAATACGCCCTCTTTACAGGCTCCGAATGTTGGACAAGTGGCAAAGGAGAGGATACTGGGAAAAGGGCATTTTGCTTTTTAGAATCTAAAAAGTATCTGAGTAATTATCTATACTTACATCCAATTTTCTTTCTTTGCATTCAAATGAGCATTTATTCAAATCTTTTTTTAGGTTTTCACTAAAATTAATTGCTACTCTCAATGCCCTTTGTTGCCTCATTACCTATTTTAGCAGATTTCTCTTAATGGTAATCAGCTTCTGACTCAGTGACAGTCCTTCATCATCCTTACTTCTTTAAGGCTTCATGATGGTAGTGAGGCTCCCGAAAACTAATTAAAGAAAATATTAATTTGGAGCCTGACATCATTATCCAAACTGGGCTCCGTTCGTCCTTCGCAATATATTTTTTTTAACTAATTCATCATATTTACCTTATTCAATATTTTTTCTGACCTTAATACAAGCATATGACATTGTGCTCTCAATTGATTTATAGCAGTTAGCACTTTTCCTCAGAAATTGTAATAAATTATAGGGAAATTCCGGCAAAGCTGCAGTAAACTGTGATTGGTCTTCGTGACCGGCAACCGCACCAATGAAAGGACAATTCCAACGGCGGTCATCAAGGATAAAAAAGTCCGTCACGCAGGGGTTTCACTAACTAAGCAGATTTCCCACGTTCGTCATGTATTTGCATTTACCCCAAAACGTAAAAGTTCAATGAGAACAGTATTTGGTATATGTGCTTCAAAGTATATGCTTCATGGTATAAAAGTTAATTGTTTATATGACATGAGTAGGAGAGAGGGCCGAAAAATAAAAAATTTCGGCTAATAATCGAGATAGTGAAACAACGTAAATAACAACAGTCATAGAGCATTACTTTTGTAATAAGATTGGTTCTATACAATTTTTGATCCGACGGAAATTAACGGAGATATTAAATTTTTTCGAATTCCTGCCTTCTAAACCACCAGTCCCCCGGTACGATTTCAGCTGTTAACAAATTTAATCATTCTTTTAACATAAAACGATTAAATAACAATAACGAATTGGTAACGATCAAACAACAATTGCGACTGCCAAAGCGTTAACAAAGGTCTATATATATATATATATATATATATATATTATGTAAGTTTTAACAAACCTCGTTTTCGTCGTCTCCTGGATAGGATTGATGGACATTTGAAGACATTATTCGTCATCAGTACGACATGAACAGCTGACTTCCCAGAGGGGAAATTTGATAAAAAATCTATAAATTACGGTCTTCGCCAACTAAGGACTCTTGTGGAATTCACAAAAGATATTATTGCGTTGCAAACTAAGAAAATTATTGACATCAACTTTTATTTCCCATTTTCCGTTTCCCAGTGCATATTTCGTATTTGAATCTAACATATACGAAGTTTATTCTAATCATGTTCCCGTCGGTGGCTATTCCAAAAATAAACGGCTGAGCAAATGGAATGTTTTTTGTTTTTTGAGTCTGAATACAATCTGCCGCTAAATAAAAAAAAAAAGACCCACACATTCTGGGGAGAGCTCTAGATTATATATGCCTGAGAGAAGATTGAAGTACGTATAAGAGATAGATACCAAATGCAGAAATTCTACACTGAATCCAATTATCTATATCTATATATAATGTTGGATATACATACTACAGCTCCCAAAGCACCCGCAAAAACCAATACCACATACATAAAATATTGGATTACTGGATTTATAAAGCTTATGTTAAAACACTGGAAAAATTACATATATAAAGATATAAAAATTATAAATAATTTTGATGAAACGTTAACAGAACTTACTTAAGACATCAAAAGATTCTTAGAACCATCAAAATGGTATATGGCGTTCCAATATTTCAGAAAAAGCATTTTCACCATACTACGATGTAATCACCTGTTTTACACACCTAATTTTCTGTCCGTAAGCTACAGAGCCGCTTGGCCGCCCTAGAGCCAAAAATGAATATTTCGCCCTAGGGCCGCAAAATCAGCTGTTTATTATTTTAATTCATTCATTTCATTATATACATTATATTAGTTTGTTTTGCTCGTATTATTGTTTAGTTATTTAGTAATTATGGCTAATAATATATCATTTATTTATTCATATAATAATCGCATTTCGCAACAGGGGCGATTTAGCGACGAATCAGTTATTTAATATACAGCATAATAATTAATATATAACATATTTAACATATAACCTATTTAACATATAACCTATAGCCTATTTAACATATAACCTATAACATATTTAACATATAACCTATAACATATTTAACATATAACATAATTAACATATAACCTATAACAAATAACATAATCAACATATAACCTATAACATATTCAACATATAACCTGCAACATATTTAACACATAAGATATTTAATATATAACATATTCAACACATATAACATATTAAACCTATAACATATAATTATTATATTTACGTAAGTATCCTCATTTCTGCAAATATTTTCAGTATTGCCTTACATTATAATTTTTTGAAAATGTTGTTTTGTTTCAAGTATTATAATACGCGGTCTATGTACGGGCTACAGTCATGTAGTAATTCAGTCAAAGTGTATGGCAGGTCTATGTGGGTCCTTAAATAGCAGTCAGTAAGTATATGTTTTATAGTAAGTCTACAGTTACAGTGTTGGCAGTAGGGTTCGTCTTCTCCAGTAAGTAGGTAAGTGTGAGTTAGTCGTGAATGGCCAATTCTCAACCTCGTTAAAACTACTTATTCTCTTCTAATTAGCCTTTTTTATGAAGGCCATTCACCAAGTGTATGTTTCAGTTCTCAAAATTTGTTATCAGTTGTGGTAAACCAAGTTTTCTGCCATGAATTGAGTATCATATGTTTTGCTTGGGCTTGAATATCTTGCTGTGTACAGTATGTGTTGTTGTGAGTTCTTTTTTGAGTAGCTAATTTGGCAAGTTTGTCTACTTGTGAGCTTTGTTTAATGTTTGTATGTCCGGGTAGCCAGTACATTGTTATTCCTTTGTTTAATGTCTGGATTTTGTGTAATATGTACGAGATGAGTGGATGTGAACTATATATGTTTTTTAATGAATGCAATGAGCTAAGAGAGTCAGTGCTAATTATGATGTCCGTGCCTGTAGTTTCAGGTATATTGTCTATCGCAAGTTTGAGGGCTTCAAGCTCAGCTGTATATATACTAGTAATCAGTATAGTAATAATATATCAGAATCTATAAATAGAAGAGCAAAAGAAATCATGGCAGATTTGTTAACAGCAAAATCAAAAGATAGGTATGACGAAGAGTATTCATTATCGAAATTGGAAGCTTCTAAAAGACTGTTTAGAAAAGTGAATGAGTCATCGACTTCGACATCAAATATCGATTTTGGAACTATTGAATATGAAAATCAGTCTCTTTTACAATTGATGATTTATTTGAAGATTGTCAAGAGGATATTTTAATCAGAAACAATCCAACTACGAGTAAAAGTGTGAATGTGTCAAACAAAAAAAAGTCCGTCACGCAGGGGCTGCGTAAACTAAGCAGATTTCCCACGTGGTTTTACAATACAGAAATCTGCCTAATAACAACTGTAGTAGTAAGAAACCTCTAAGCCTAAAACATTATTTAGGGCGTAATAACCCAGTAGTTTCTAGCCCCAAAACACAGTTAACCTAACCTCTAAACCTATTCACGAGGGACGAATAGTTCTGGAAACGGCCACCAGAGCTCTCGGCGGAAAGTCCGAACATAGCCTAGGTGACCACACGCAGAATACAAATGCAAATATTTCGGTTAGTATTCAAGAAAGAGAATAAATGTATAGAACAATATTTATAGTAAATTTAATTTGCAATAAGATTGGTTATATACAATTATTCGATCCGATGCATAATAACGGAGATATTTTGAATTTTCGAAAATCCCCCCTCTAAACTCCCCCTCCCTCTGGTCCGATTTCAGCCAATAACGAACTTGATCTGTCTTTTTACATAAAACAGTTAAATATCGAGTTTCGTAACGATCAAACAAAAATTGCGACCGCTAGAGCGTTAACAGACAAATATATATATATATATATATATATATATATATATATATATAATTTTGAACGGACCTCATTTTCGTCATCTCCTGGGTAGGATCGATGGACATTTGAAGAAATTTTTCGAAAATCGCGTCATGAGTACGACCTCAATAGATGATTTCCCTTAAGGGAAATCTGCTAAAAAGTCCGTTACGCAGTGGGTACGGTAACTAAGTAGATTTCTAACGTGCGTCACGTATATTCATTTATCTCAAGACGTAAAAGTTAACGGGAAGAAAATTTGATATTAAGGCTTCGAATAAAGTGTTTCATAATATGATAGCTTAATGTTAATATGGCGTTCGGAAGAGTGGGGGGGTGGTTTACTGATGACCAAAAAACTAAAAAATATCTCGGCTAATATTAAAGATAGTGGAAAACGTACATAACAACATTTATAGGACATTGCATTTGCAATAAGATTGGTTTTACACAGATTTTCGATCCGGCGCATAATAACGGAGATATTAAGAATTTTCGATATCTCCCTCTAAACAAACTTTATCCCCTGTCCAATTTCAGCCATTAACGAACTTGTTCTTTCTTTTTGCATAAAACGTTTAAATATCAAGTTTGGTGACTATCAAACAAAAGTAACTACCGCTAGTGTGACATATATATATATATATATATATATATATATATATATATATATATATATATATATATATATATATGCGATTATATATATAATTTTGAATGGACATCATTAGCAGATTTCCCTTAAGGAACATCCATACAGGAATCCCTTAATACTGAAATATTGAATTAAAAACTAGAGTGATATCTTATATATATTAGAGAGTGATCTAGAGTGGTGTATTCTAAATGGCAATTAATACAAAACAGACATTATGTTTCAAAGCAGGGAAAAAATCTATTGTCCGTTTTTTCAGTAATAAGAAGCTTAGGTACACAGGAATTGAAATTTTTTCTGGGTATGAAATTTTTTTTGAGACAGGTGTAAATGTCACATGAGTGAGTAAGGGAGGGGGGGGGGGGTTTGTTAGGATAAAAATATTAAAATGCAAAAATCTCAATACAAATTCGAGGTATAGAATAAATATATAATATAACACTTGCATGATAATAATATTTTCAGTGACAACGGTGTAGTATTTTAGCTATTGAGGTCGTACTCATGACACAATTTTCGATACATTTCTTCTAATGTCCATCGACCCTACCCAGGAGATGACGAGATGATATATATATATATATATATATATATATATATATATATATATATATATATATATTTGTTTGTTAACGCACTAGCGGTCGCAATTTTTGTTTGATCGTTACCAAACTCAATTGTAGGGGCGTGCGGTAAGCTTTAGATGTAATAGAAAATGTCGGCACCAAAATGTAATGGCGGAAATCTTGTGTTAAAGGCAAGAAAATTTGGGAGAGAATTTAGACTGAAACCTTTGTTATTTCTCATGGAGAGATGAGGGAAAAAGATAAATAAAGAAGACAAAACAACTATGTGAGTTCTCGTAAGAATTAGGTATATTGAATAGTTAAAAGATATCTCTATAACAAAACATGAAATGTAAGCATTAAACAAACTTTAAGAACTAACATGTTAAGAATTAGGGAAATTGAATAGTTAAAGATATCTCTATAACAAGACATGAAATGTAAGCATTAAACAAACTTTAAGAACTAGTATGTTAAGAATTAGGGAAATTGAATAGTTAAAGATATCTCTATAACAAGACATGAAATGTAAGCATTAAACAAACTTTATGATCTAAGATGGCGGCCATAACTATACATATAAAATTAGCGGTGTATCTTTAATATATATGAGTACTCATGCGATACTTGCGCACATAATGCTAGCATTATTTAGGTGGTTATTAGCGGGAATCATGCACTCCCTATAGTTGATGCAGTCTGGTAGCGGTGATAAAACTGGATGAGCACGTGGCCAAGAAGGAGAAAGGCGGGAGCAGCAAAACCTGTTGATTCTAGGAGAGGTGATCATAGACTGTCACGGGTGACTTCCAACTGCGGTTGTCCATGAAGCGGTTAGTTATGAAGCGGTGATCTGTTGTGGATGAAGAGGGGCTACGCCCCTGGCCGTATGAACGACCCCAGCGTCTGAGAGCAACTGACTGTAGCGGGCGTCTAAAAGCAACTGACTCTATCCTTGTTGTTGGCCGATGCCTTCTTGAACTGCATGTGTTTTTCCGCTGTAGCCACGGCCTTGGCGATATGCATGTGTGTGTGTGGCGGGTCTAGGAACACTGCGAGCGCGGGAAGTTTAAATTCAAACTGACGACTGAACATCCCCCCGCCCATGGCGCGATGAGCGGCATTATTGAGTAAGAAGAGGACACAGCTTGAAGAGGACGTTCCTTTGCATGAAGAACGTGGAGAGGGCGGTGAATCAGAAAATGTCCAGGCGTCAGCACATCCAAATCATGGAGGTCAGCAGAGAGGGGGGCAGCGGGGCAACTATTGAGGATGGCCTCAATGCTGACCAGTAAGGTGGTAAAACTTTCAAGGGAGAGAACCTTGGCGGGAAACTTTGCGGGTGAACATTTCTTCTTTGAGAAGCTCCTCCTTTGAACGTTTGGGTGCGGCGGAAGTGACAGGATCTAATTCCCAAAACCTCTGAAGATCTTTATTTAGTTAACATTTCATGCAGCGGAGAACGTTTTCACAAAAGATTGTGAGGGAGCTTCGATGGATTCCTCAGGCGGTGAGTCAAGTATGCGTTGCAGTGAAACTTGAGCGGGCATGTTTTCTAAGGCGGATTGTAAGGCGGATTTTGCCTTTGAGGATTATTCTCCGTGCGGCGACGACGACTGTTCTTCTTGCGGATGGTCTTGCCCTCGTTATCCTGGACTTCTGGGGCCCAACTGATGCGGCGCGGATAAGATGGGAGACAACACTGCTTCAGGAGACACCAACCCAAATTGGTCATGAAAGCAGGATGAATGATAGCGGGCTTAGAAGGATATGTGCAACAAGATCGACTTCAAACAGCATGTCAATGGGAGCCGGGCGGTCATACTTTGGATCAGCGAAGGAGAGGTCATGCAGATATTTCCAAGGCCCAATGTCAAGCGGTTCAGCAGGCATAGCGGAGCAGATGGACTCAATAACGAAGAACTGTGCGGTGATCATTTTATCTGGCGATACTGGAAAGAAAACAGCAATGTAGCCAGGGCACCTGACTCCCACAGGGTCACCCAATCCGTGAACATCCACTTAGGACGGAATGATGGCCGAGACCAAGCGGGAAGCGGCGCCCTGAGTGAAGACACTGACTTGGCTGTAAGAATCAACAAGGGCTCTAAACATGTGCGGATCGGGAAGAACATTTGAGAGAGATCTGTGCTGTGGGAAGAATAGAAAGCGGGCAATGCTTCGATGAACCGGCCAACGAGACAGAAGGAAGAGACCGGAGTATAATGGGCTTAGATTTGGATGGAAACCATTGAAGCGGGAACATCCTGTGAGCGTTGATGAAGTGGAGAATCCATTAGCGGTGCAGTAGAAAAGCATGAAGGTCTAATCGGTAGCTCTCAGTAAGACTAGATGATGCGGGAAATAACTTTAGAGGAGGCAAGAGTTGTGGCAGAGAGGGGTCTGAGGGTCCGTATTGCGGGAGTCATAGAGGAGACAAGTCCGGGGAGTGATGATGGCGGGAAAGCTAAGGATCATTAGTGTGGTGGGGCTTATACAAGTTGCTCTCCGCATAATAGACAGATGTTTGCTGAGAATCGTTGAAAGAAGGTGATGATCGTGAGCTGCGGGAAGCCTGAGATGATAATTCTTGATCATGCCTGGGAGGTGGGGAGTGCCTTGCCGGTGAAGAGGGTGATTTCTTGTGGGTGGTGGAAAGATGCCTTTGCCTAGAAGAGAGATGCAGGAACGACGGGGAAGGTTCCGGAGTAGGCTTTGAAAAAGGGGAGGCGAAACTGTTTGAAGAGCGGGTAGCATTGAGATTAACGCCCTCATGGGTGAGGGTGTGATGAGAGCGGTGACATATCCGGCTGCGGCTTGAAGATTTGCAGTGTCGAACTCCGTGGTTCCCCAAGCAGTTATAGCATAACTACAACTTTTGTAATAGCACTGTAGTGCGAGGCAGCAGACAGCCCCTGGAATTCTGGACATTCATAAATGCTATGGGCTTGGCGGCAATAAAAACATTTGGTAATAGTAGCGAACGCCTTCAAAAAGCGGTTGCCGCGGGGCGGTGGAGAGCTTGGTGGGTTCGAAGCGGTAGGCCGGAAGCGGGGAGAGAATGTATCCTTGCGAGGAGCGGGAACTTTTTAAAGATTTCTCTATGGTGTAGATAAATTAGCTATGGCACTCAGTGTTTTGTTTACATAGTTCACCAAGTCGGAGAGAGCGGGAAAATCTTCAAGGTAAAGCAAACTGAATTCCTTTTGAGAATGGGCATCTAAGCCCCTGAATGCAATAAAGAAAGTGATGAAGTCAGCTAGAGCGGGAACATTTAAATTTTCTAACTGCTGTGCTTGTTCCGAAAACACTTTAAGAAAACTTTTCAATTGTGAAGAGGAAGCATGTGAAATTGGTTGACAGTCCAGCATTTCTTGAGAGTTGATGAAGCCAAAGCGACGCGGTTATCATATTTTTTCAAAAGAGTGGTTCATGCGAGCTGCTAGTTGGTATCGAGGTTTGAAATTCCGCTAAAATGCGGAAGAAGAACATGAAGTAGGTGGTGAGCATTTAAATTTGCGCGGGCATTTGAAGAGCAGGGTGGAGGGGATGAGCCAGGAACATGAGATAAGTGGTGAGCATTTAAATTTGCGCGGGCATTTGAAGAGCAGGGTGGAGGGGATGAGCCAGGAACATGAAGTAGATGGTGAGCATTTAAATTTGCGCGGGCATTTGAAGAGCAGGGTGGAGGGGATGAGCCAGGAACATGAAGTAGATGGTGAGCATTTAAATTTGCGCGGGCATTTGAAGAGCAGGGTGGAGGGGATGAGCCAGGAACATGAGACAGGTGGTGAGCATTTAAATTTGCGCGGGCATTTGAAGAGCAGGGTGGAGGGGATGAGACAACTGTCTCGCCAATGGCGGCTACATCACTGGGAAGCGTATCTTCCTTTTCTACGTATTCCTTTATAAACTTTGATGAAAGCAGTGTCTGATTGTTTAGCTTTAGGATCCATATTGAAGATAAACCTTTTATACAAAAATATAAGAAATAAAGAACATCAATTATACAAGGATAAGAAATAAAGAAATGAAATGTACACTTACAACTAGGTTAGAACTCAAATAGTTGGTTTTGCGGTGAACTTTTATAATTCAATTAGTCTTGTTTAGCGGTAAATTTTTTATTATTCTAAAGCAGGGAATCTTTTACTTTTGATAAATCAATTAGTCTTGATTAGCGGTAAACTTTTATTATTCTAAAGCGGGGAATCTTTTACTTTTCCGGATAAACACTTCCGGTTAATGAACACTTCCCGGGTTACTCGGCACCAAAATGTAGGGGCGTGCGGTAAGCTTTAGATGTAATAGAAAATGTCGGCACCAAAATGTAATGGCGGAAATCTTGTGTTAAAGGCAAGAAAAATTGGGAGAGAATTTAGACTGAAACCTTTGTTATTTCTCATGGAGAGATGAGGGAAAAAGATAAATAAAGAAGACAAAACAACTATGTGAGTTCTCGTAAGAATTAGGTATATTGAATAGTTAAAAGATATCTCTATAACAAAACATGAAATGTAAGCATTAAACAAACTTTAAGAACTAACATGTTAAGAATTAGGGAAATTGAATAGTTAAAGATATCTCTATAACAAGACATGAAATGTAAGCATTAAACAAACTTTAAGAACTAATATGTTAAGAATTAGGGAAATTGAATAGTTAAAGATATCTCTATAACAAGACATGAAATGTAAGCATTAAACAAACTTTATGATCTAAGATGGCGGCCATAACTATACATATAAAATTAGCGGTGTATCTTTAATATATATGAGTACTCATGCGATACTTGCGCACATAATGCTAGCATTATTTAGGTGGTTATTAGCGGGAATCATGCACTCCCTATAGTTGATGCAGTCTGGTAGCGGTGATAAAACTGGATGAGCACGTGGCCAAGAAGGAGAAAGGCGGGAGCAGCAAAACCTGTTGATTCTCGGAGAGGTGATCATAGACTGTCACGGGTGACTTCCAACTGCGGTTGTCCATGAAGCGGTTAGTTATGAAGCGGTGATCTGTTGTGGATGAAGAGGGGCTACGCCCCTGGCCGTATGAACGACCCCAGCGTCTGAGAGCAACTGACTGTAGCGGGCGTCTAAAAGCAACTGACTCTATCCTTGTTGTTGGCCGATGCCTTCTTGAACTGCATGTGTTTTTCCGCTGTAGCCACGGCCTTGGCGATATGCATGTGTGTGTGTGGCGGGTCTAGGAACACTGCGAGCGCGGGAAGTTTAAATTCAAACTGACGACTGAACATCAATATTTAATCGTTTCATATAAAAAGAAAGCTCTAGGTCGTTAATGGCAGACATCGGACAAGTGGGAGTGGAGGGATTTCGTAATTTCTCAGTTATATACATTTATTCTCTATCTTTAATATTAATCGAGATATCTGGATTTTTCAGCCTTCAGGAAACCCCCATTTCTGGGTACAGACAATAGCCTGTTATATAATACACCACATTATCCGAAGCTTAAATACCAAATATTGTTTTCATTGGACCTTTATTATATGTGATACGTGCAAATATGTTCGCCCTCTCCCCGTATTAAGTTCTTGGAATACTTAAATTTGATTGACCTTTAACCCTAGAATGGTAGTGAACGTAAAAATTATGTATGATCTGGTTTGAACTGTTATCAAAGGGCCGTTAACGACCCCACCACCCCCAGCCCTCAGCTATGAGCCCTCCAGACAGTTCGGCCTTCACCTCCGCCAAATGCAGCTAAGTGAACCTTCCCAATCATCCAAAACTATTTTTTGAAATAAAAACGACACGTAATATTTACGTGTCAATACTATTAACAGCAACTTTTTGGCACGTAAAATTTACGTATCGCTACTAACAACCGGTTTTTTATGCCATAACTTAGTTAATATTATTCTCAATTTATTTTCTTCCAATTTACTTTTATATTCTAATTTATTTTCTCTTAATGTTTTTAACTTTTATTTTTGAATATAAAAAAGACAAAGATGTATACAAAGAATATAAATAATCTGTTTATAGTCTCGGAAAAATGGAGAAAAAATATTCTATGGGTGAGGAAATCAGAAATTAGTTGAAAGAACTCTCCGATCAGATGGGGAAAATGACAATTATGAAATAGATGGATATGTATACGACAGCGTTGATGATCCGGAGTATTCTCCAAGTGATGAGGAAGTTGAGCCTTCGGAAATGATTGCAACACAGAGTGGGCTAGATAGCGATGAGAGTGAGAAAATTTTAGAAGAAATCAAGGCTATTGAAGAAAGAGAACAAACACAGAGGCAAAAAAACCCTAAAGTAGGGTTTTTTTTTCCTCTGTGTTTGTTCTCTTTCTTCGACTGCCTTGATGTCTTCTAATATTTTCTCACTCTCATCGCTATCTAGCCCACTCTGTGTTGCAATCATTTCCGAAGGCTCAGCCTCCTCATCACTTGGAGAATACTACCTCTCAACCACACAATATTGACAGATCAGTCACAATAAATGTAGATGTGGGTTGTGCTTGGTAAGAATAGATATGAATGGAGCACACAACCTCCGGAACGTGTTTCGAACAAAGCGCCTGAAAGTGATGTGCACATTATTAGATATTAACGTAGATATAAGTTAAAGATAAGTGTATCTTTTAATAAAATAAAAAAATAGTCACAAGCATTAACAAATTTTGAATATTTCACCTATTTCCAGTTTCATACGTAAACTTTACGTATCAATACCAATAACCCTCCGTCGGGCGCGTGTATCTCTCAGATACACATTTCTAGAAAAATATTTGCCACACCTCCTAGCATAGAGTGGTGTTGTAGTGCTTCGAGTTATGTGTTTTAGAGAACTCCCCCTCAAGGTATGTTGAGTCACTGTGTTTAACGGAGTCATGAGTTTCACCTGTCATTAAATTTTATCTCCTAGATACCACACGCCCGATCTCGTAAGTTTTTTTGAAATCTGTATTTCATAAATATGTATCAATTAAGTTTCTCTTTATTAAATGGAATCATAAAAACTTATTATTCTATTATTTTGCTCAAACATGAGCTTTCAGAAGAACTTGTACAATGATATATTGCACGACGCAGTGACAATAGTAGACGTTTGCCAACCGAACTAAGGACGAAACTTTAAGACTACAGAGACACATAAGAGTACACTAGCTCATTGAGCCATACATTGAACTCAAGTACAGAACAGCATAAAAAAAGACCCTCCACTACAACGAACAAAGAAAATGATGTGAACCAAGCAAAACTGAAAATAAATGTAGGTGTACTAATTACTGTTGTGAGATTTGCAAAAACAAAATTTGTTAACAGCATAGTTCCATGCTTTGTCCTAATTGTAATGCAGCTCTGCAAAAGAAATAACAATTAAACTGGTATTTTTAAAATTTGTTGATGTTTTTCATTAAATTTTATCTATAAGTGATTTCGTGCTACTTATTTTTGATTGAAGTTATATTAAGATATATTTTTATATTGTTCACAAACTGAAATGAAATATGTATAATAAAGGCATGTGCATTTAAACAATTCCTTTTGATATTTGTGTTTTTTAATTATATTTTAAAAATTATCGTCCACCGTTTCTTTATATTATAATACTTATCAATTTTAAAAATTATTTACTTCTTTCAAACAAATACTTTCTCTGTTATGGTTTCTAATCACACGCTGAACATTTTAGTGCAAAATATATATTAAGAAACTGTATTTCCGTAAAAACGGTTGAGGATGATCTGTGAGATACACGCGCCCGATGGCGGAATATTCTTGACGCGCCCGACCGAGGGTTAAGTGGGAAGTAATATCACTACCGCCCTAGGGTTAAGGGAAATTTGCTAATAAATCCCTAGTCCTTACATACAATGATGCTCAGAGGAGCTAGGATAAACCACCGTCTCAAGCGTACAACTTAGGATTAAAAAAAAAACTTAGTGATTCAGTGCGAAAATTGAAATTCCATGACTCGCGTCCAAGTTCCGCGATCTAGCCAAAGTAAACAAATCCCCCAGAGCTTCATCATCTTAGGACGCTATTCGATTTAATCTCCCCTCAAGAAATTTACATTTTCAAATTGAAAACATTGTAAATAAATGTTAAAAGTAATGAGGGAATTAGTAGTTTGTTGGAGAGATGGGATGCATTAAAATGCAATAAGTAATCAAAATGTTAATGTGTCTGAGGAAGTCTTTTCCTTGGAAGTTCCCCCACTCCTCGAGCCACTCCCACCCCCACCCCCCGTGGACTAGAGGGTAGGGGCAGGAAATTGGCACGATAAATCTCTTATCGGAGACATGGCCCTATCTTGTCACCACCTCTACCCATCCTGTGGCTCAGCCGTGTCTTCTCGGGATACAGCAATTTGACACTGTCCTCAATCAATGTTACCCTATCTATATTTTTAGATTTTCATGATGTAATACAGAAAGATAACGAGATTCGAGACGGCGATCGACGATTTTTCTCCAACCTCTGCCCCATGAATAAATAAGAGCCTTCGTATGGATGTTTTTAAACAGAAATCAGAAAGACTCAAATGATTTCTTAACTTCAGCCATAATAACTAAGATATTTTGAACATTCGTGAACCCCCTTCAAACGCCCCTATTCCTCGTCTGATTACAGCTACCAACGAATATGATCTTAAGCGTCGAAGGAGCGTTGAATATCTAGTATTGTATATATCGAATAAACATTTTTAAGCCAAATCATATTGATCAAGTGATATTTATTTCTCAATCAACATGGACATTGTGAGTTAAGACGTTGGTCTTAATCTCAGTTCATAAACCTATAGTCGTGAGTTACATTCTCATTTGTGAAATATCGATTTACATATGTTAGTGATGAAATCATTAAATAAAATCATAGTCTAACACTGCGAAGAATAGGTTTAGCATGTTTTATCAGAATGTGTATCTTTATTCTTGAACTCATGACTTAAAAACAAAAGCCTACCTTATGAGTTTACAAAAAATATGTTTGGCACCTAACCTATATCTTACCATTACAAAGAGATATAAATTTAACAATCGTTCATTATAATATTCACTCTCCAACAGTCTCACCTTGCACAGAAAAGAATGGTAACCTATAGTTATCGTATTCGTTATTGACTAAACTATGCCTCTATCTCATTTTAAAAATCATAATAAATGCTATATACTATGTATTGTCATCTATCAGAAATTTCTATAACTTTTCCATTAATTTAACCTTTAATATTTTTATTATTTCAATATATCTATATATATATAAAATTGTAACCTCTGTCTGTACATTGATTTTTTTCGCGAAATTTCACGATAACTTTTCGTTTCACATGTCATAGACACCATATCTGCATTTTGTTTCTTTCGTGTATGTTTGTTTGTTTGTTACCTTTTCACGCATAAACGGCTGAACCGAATTTTATGAAACTTGGTATGTATATTACTACTAACCCAACTTAGACTTTAAGCTATATTAATTTTCTCTGAGACGAACAGGAGTGGGGGTTATAAGGGAAGCCTGAAATTAAAAATAGCGATATTTCGTTTTCTATTGGTTTTTCGGTACATATGCACTTAACAAAAGTTGTTTATTTTGTTATTTAGAGTAACTTTTGTTATATACACTTTTGTCGTATACCGATGTTTAAATGCGTTATACACTAAAAACTATAGCAGGAGTCCACAATTTTATTTGGCACAAAAGACTCAACCGAACTAAACCAAACTCGGTATGTGTATTAACAGTGAGGCCTTCATTATAATAAGCCATACCAACATTTCTATGGAGGGGCAGGAGTGGGGGTTATAAGGGAAGCCTGAAATTAAAAATAGCGATATTTCGTTTCCTATTGATTTTTTGCAAATATAAACATAACAAAAGTTGTTTATTTCTTTATTTGGAGTAACTTGTGTTATATACACTTTTGTCGTATACCTAAGTATGAATGAGTTATAAGCTAAAAACTATAGCGGGAGTCATTAATTTTATTGGGCTCAAAAGACTCAACCGAACTAAATAAAACTCGGTATGTATATTAGTGTTGACGCCCTAATTATCATAGGTCATACCAACATTTCTAGGGACGAGCAGAAGTGGGGTTTATAAGGGTGGCCTGAAATTAACATTAGTGATATTTCGTTTCCTATTGGTTTTTCGGCAAACATGCACATAGCAAAAGTTGTTTACTTTGTTATTTAGAGTAACTTTTGTGCGCATTCACTTTTAAAATGAAGTAAACACGGGATACACGCTAAACGGGAGTCAATAATATTAGGACTTATTTAAGGGGTTTTAATAAAGGAATATTATGACAAATGATGTTATGTTTTATATGATAGTTCAAAGTATGATTCGGATTAGTGAGGTAATAAATCTTCGTCACCCCCTCCTAATAACTTTATTATTTATTTCCAATAGAAATATAAACTATAAGAGCATTTCCATTATTTAATTTGTATAATCTACCTTGGTGTTATTGAAACAAATATTTAATATAATATCAATTAAACGTTAATGGTAATGTCATTATGACAAAAAACAATATGCGTTTAAACTCGATATGATATTTTCAGGGTGCCACGGGTTATTTAATTCCATCCGGTAGATAAATTATAAAATAATGTTTTGCATCAATAATATAAGTAGAAGAATGTTGAGAAGTCCCATGCGGGAACGGAAGATGACGGGAGCCTTACACGTTAATTAAGTTTAGTTACTTCCCGTCTGGCATTCCTGGAAGCGATTTCCAGTGAGTTTCACTAATACAAATATAATCTTACGTGCAAAACTTTGCCTAGACTATGTGAGCTCGGATTGGCTTTTGAAAGGAAATATGTTTATTATAGATGATATTTAATTGTAATAAATGCTACCCATGATTATGGTTGGAATTATTGAAAAACGGTGAGTCAAAAAGTGTAGAGGGATAGATTAGGAACACATTTTCATTTATCCTTCAAAAATAAAATTTCTATTCTATTAATCCCCAAAAGTTACTATTCAGGGTTGGCTATTTCGGAAAATCATTACGTCGTGGAGGGAAGTGTAATTGTACACATTGAAGTCTTACTATCAAAATACCATCATTAGTCAGTCAAGAATGATTTCCCGGGCATCGCCGGGTACCTTAGCTAGTATATATATATATATATATATATATATATATATATATATATATATATATATATATATATACATAAAATTTTCATTAAATAACATCCTTAGTCCCACCCTGCCTACCTGTAGATAACCCGTCACAATTAGCCTTAGTTTCAAAAAGGTGGACGTTAATAAATAATAATATATATAAAATTGTAACCTCTGTCTGTACATTGACTTTTTTCGCGAAATTTCACGATACTTTTTTGTTTCACATGACATAGACACCATAATTGCATTTTGTTCCTTCGTGTATGTTTGTTTGTTACCTTTTCAAGGATAAATGGCAGAACCGAATTTTATAAAACTTGGAATGTATATTCCTACTAACCCAACTTAGACTTTAGGCTATATTAATATTCTCTGAGACGAAAAGGAGTGGGGGGGGTATAAAGGAAGCCGGAAATTAAAAATAGCCATATTTCGTTTCGTATTGCTTTTTCGGCAAATGTCCACATAACAAAAGTTGTTTATTTTGTTATTTAGAGTAACTTTTATTATACACTTTTGTCGTATACCGAAGTATAAATGAGTTATACGCTAAAAACTATACCGGGATTCCACAATTTTATTTGTCACAAAAGACTCAACCGAACTAAACGAAACTCGGTATGTAGGTTAGTATTAACTCATCCTTGATTATAATCTATAGGAACATTTTTAGTAACGAACAGGAGTAGGGGTTGTAATGGAGGCATGAAATGAAAAATCGCGATATATTATTTCTCATTGGTTTCTTTGTAAACATGCACATAATAAGAGTTGTTTATTTTGTTATTTAGAGTAACTTTTGTTATATATACTTTTGTCGTATAAGGAAGCTTAAACGACATATACGCTAAAAACTTTAGTTAGGCGCAGTCAACTGAACATCTGACTTTGCACCAACTGCTACTAAATTATAAGCTATATTAACAAACATGCTCATAGCAAAAACTGTTCTATTGTTATTTAGAGTAACTTAATATATATCTTGGTCGTATTAAAATATCAATATTGTAGCCTGGAATTCATTCCAATGTTTGAATAAGTTATACCATTCAATCTTTTAATTTAATTTTACCTCACCATGATATTTTATGGCTATAAACAAGAACATTTCAATTGTATGAAGCATTTTAAAAACAAGTAACTGCTTCATGAGGAGCAATGAATATTACCCCCCACCTCCCTTCCTCTGTCTTTCACCGGAACATTAATTATTCGGAAGTAAGTAATTTCTTCCATTAATGTGTTTAAAAAATCAATTGGTTTTTTGGCAAATATGAACATAACAAAAGTTCTTTATTTTGTTATTTGGAGTAACTTTTCTTATACGAGTATACACGTTTTTCGTATACCGAATTATAATAATTATAAACGAGATATACGCTAAAACCTATAGCGGAAGTGAACAATTCTATTTGGCACAAAAGACTCGACCGAACTAAAACTTTAGCAGGAGCCAACAATTTTATTGGGCACTAACGATTAAACCGAACTTAACAAAACTTGGTATGTCAATTAGCATTAATTCTTCCATGATTATAAGCTATATTAAAGTTTTTAGGTTTGAACGGAGTTAAAAAGGAGGCCTGAAATAAAAATTCGTGATTTTTTATTTGTTTTAAGGCAAACGTGCTCATAGTAAAAGTTGTTTACTTTGTTATTTAGAGTAACTTTTGTTTTATACATTTTCTCGGGAACAACGTATGAAGCAAGTAATTTGCGAAGAAATATGAATACATATTCACATAAAAGAAATGTTGATAACACTCAAGCGGGAGTGGAAATTGTCGGTTGGCTAACACCTTTAATTGTATTAACTCATTTCCTGTGAAAGGTGTTTTTTTCTACCGGCATTTACTGTTAGGCATATAATGTTATGCTCGGATTGGTTTTTGACAAGATATATGTACATTATAGACGAATTTAATTATAATAAATTCTATCCATGATTATGATCTGACTAATTTTCATTTATTCTTTAAAACTAAAATTTCTATTCTATAAGACCCCTCCCTACCTTACCCTTACGGGAAAACTATTAACCCAGACTGGAAGAGTAGTTGTACACTTTGTAGCCATCCCAAATAAAAAATACCATCAACATTCAGACTCTAATGATTCCCGAGTGAAGCCGGGTACCTTAGCTAGTATATATATATATATATATATATATATATATATATATATATACAACTTTGAACGGACATCATTTTCGCCATCTCCAATGAAGGATTGATAGACATTTGAGAAAGTTTCTGGAATATCGTGTCCTGAGCGCAACCTGTTGATTTTCCTTCAGGGAAATTTGCTGCAACCTCCATTTAATGGCAAAGAAAAATAAAAGTACGTAGTTCTAACTTCCTAATACGAACAATAAACGATCTGTCACTTTGGACCTCTGGGCTTTAGAAATACTTATGCGGTTCATAGTAAACTAGTTTAAAAATAAATTATGTTAAATCAAGTCCAATTCTCTAAGTTATACAACATACATAGTTTTTAATGGTTCTGAGTTTTAAGGCAGCCAATTTATTCTTATTATATATTTTTTCTTCCTAAAAAAATTATAATATGAATTAAACTCGGAAAGCTACATATGACAATGTTTAAAATTAAATTATCTATTGCACTGGGGCTCAGGTTAGCCATGTGAGTTAAAGCGTTGACCTTAATCTATTATACTAGAGTTGTCAGTTTGATTCTCGCCTGGGTAAAGAAAATCATTTAGTCATGGAATTCATTAAATAACATCCTAAATCCCACCCTGGTTAGTAAAGCATGGTAACCTGTAGATAACCCGTCCCAATTAGCCTTAGGTGCAACGTGTGGACGTTAATAAATAATAATATTGTATTGCGATTATTCTTAGCTGCATAAAGTGGAATTAAAAATAATACTTGTGTTTTTTCTTTATAAATATTAATAGCATAAAGTGTATTCTCAGTGTATATTTTGTGTTTTTAATATATATTTGCTGTTTGGGTCGCATAATTTTATTTTCTTTATTCTTAGGCATTTCTGAAAAATTAATGTCATTTTTTCTTTAGTTTTAGAAGTATATTTCATTCAGGAGAGCTATCGATTCCGTAAGTATATATTGTCCAATACGGTTAACAAGTATGACATGGACAAATTTTTGTATATTATTTATTTAAAATATTTTAGTTAATATGTCAACACCTATAGCTACTAATTTAATTTTCTTGCTTACGAATACATTGTTTCGATTCTGCTTTGTTCGTTAGCTAGTCAGGTGAAATGTTTGCAGTTCCAGTCATTGTAATTATTCCACTTAATTTCATTAACTGTGTCAACGACACCACATAAACTAATTGACTTAATTGAAATGGACACATTAATTGGATACCGGGTCATTTTCGAAGAGGGAAATGATCAATCAGTTTGGGCACTACATGTAAATTGTTCCTGCATATAGACAACAAAGCATATAAAAATTTCGAATGCTGTCGCCGAGTCCAGGTTAGCCATGTGAGTTAAAGCGTTGGCCTTAATCTCACATGGTAATCCTAGAGTGGCGAGTTCAATTCCCCCCTGTGCAAAGGAAATTATTTAGTGACGGAATTAAATGACATCCTTAGTCCCACCCTGGTTAGGGTGGTAACCTGTAGATAACCCGTCCCAAATTGGCCTGAGATGCAAAAAGTGGACGTTAATAAATAACAATAATAATAATAATGCTTTAGCCGGGAGCGAAGTACAAACATGTAGACTACCGGACATATCAAGTTAATTCACGGCAGATTATACACAACACCAAAAAGGGGTGACCATTAAAAGTCTTCACACATGAAATTAAAATTTGACTGACAATCAAAGTATTTAACACTCCAGTAGTCGCGCCTGATCTGTGAGATCGCTGTTAGCTTTCATATTCTATTGGCAGACACCCTTTGCGAAGGGACTGGTGCCGTGCTTCTTATCTTGCTAGAAGGGGGTGCCGAGCCTAGCCAGACTAGTGCAGGCCTTCAAGCATTTAACACAGAGTCGTCAGATTACGATCGATCTCCTAGATGCAGCGCTACATTTCTTGTAAGTATTTGTGTTTATTAGCCGATTTCCCTTAGGGGAAAATTGAGGTTGTACTCATGACGCGAGTTTCAAAAAATTTCTTCAAATGTCCATCGATCCTACCCAGGAGATGACGAAAATGAGGTCCGTTCAAAATTATATATATATATATATATATATATATATATATATATATATATATATATATATATATTTGTCTGTTAACGCTCTAGCGGTCGCAATTCTTTTTTGATCTTGACCAAACTCGGAGTTTAATCGTTTTATGTAAAAAGGAAGATCAAGTTCGTTAATGGCTGAAATCGGACCAGTAGGAGGGAGGGGGGGTTTAGAGGGGGATTTTTGAAAATTCAAAATATCTCCGTTATTATGCATCAAATCGAAAAATTGTATAGAATAAATCTTATTGCAAATTACATTTACTATAAATATTGTTCTATACATTTATTCTGTATCTTGAATATTAACCGAGATACTTGCATTTGTATTCTGCGTGTGGTCACCAGTAGGCTATGTTCGAACTTTCCGACGAGAGCTCTGGCGGCCGTTTCTATAACTATTCGTCCCTCGTGAATAGGTTTAGAGGTTAGGTCAACTGTTTTTTGGGGCTAGAAACTACTGGGTTATTACGCCCTAAATAATGTTTTAGGTTTAGAGGTTTCTTACTACTACAGTTGTTATTAGGCAGATTTCCCTATTGTAAAACTTCACTTGTGAAATCTGCTTAGTTTACGCAGCCCCTGCGTGACGGACTTTTTTTATAATTATTTTCCTTCATTGTAATTCGATATCAACAATACATTAAATATTTTATAGCAATACTAATGAGCGTAAATTTATTTTATTTGCACTGGAGGGAGAAGATCTGTGAGATACAGCGCGACCACTTTTGTTTTAACGTAATACAAAATTTATTAATTTTTACTTGTGATTTTTGTAATTTTATTTGTTCCAGAACAAAAATGTCTTCCACAAGCATTTTTTATGATATTACAAATGATGAAGATGTGAAGAAAATACATAGAGTATTATTTGAGGTAGACGTGGATGAAGAAAGTGGTGGTGTACATCACATTCATCCTGCTGTAGAATATGAAGGAGATGAAAGCCTGGATACAGTTGAAGAAGAAATAATTGAAGAATAATAAGGTAATTCGGAAATAAAAACTCAGAAGAATGAAAAGTAATGAATCTACAATGAAAAAAGCCTGCTTTGTCAATATAGATGACTGATTTTGTATATATGTATATTATACTTGTTTCCTACCATTTTTGTTATTTTAATTAATGTTTTTTGTCATAAAATAAATTTATTCGTAAGTAACAGTATTTTACTTTAATTTCCTTTCAAATGTTGCAGTTTAAGGTTATACTATTACTGGGATTGAAATGCGATCTGACAGATACAGTGCGACTACTTTTGTAGCAAAGCAAGGCGTGACTACTAGAGTGTTAAACCTCAATGCAATACTCTTGTCAACTTGATGAACTAACTATTCAAATTAGCAGACACCTCCTTAATGACTGCCCTTTACTGAATAAAGCTAGACTAGTTCTTAAGATGAACATACAAAATCGTCCTTTCTTGTTCAATACAAATTGTTTGCTTTTAATAATGCCTATCATTTCATTTTTCTTCGTGTTGGTTAGGTTTTTGTCATAATCTAAAATTTCTTTCAAGTCAACTGATTCAGTCTTTTATTAAAAGAAAGTATCCACATTATTAAAAACAAAAAAATATGTTGTTACAAGAAAACTGAAATAAGAAAATGACATGCTACATGTAATAAATTCAAATACACCAGTTTATTTCCATAGTAATAATGTAATTCATACGATATCATATTTCATCATTTTGTTTTTCACTTGTGTCTTTTTATCTTATGTTAAATACAATGTATTGATATACCACAACTCTCCATCTTTAAAGAAACTGGAAAACCCATTTTTGGATTTATCATCCCTGAAATTTTAAAAATTCTGGTGTGAATTCTTTACTTGCTAATGACTATATATTCTTCCTCGCCATAAATTCCAGAGTATCCCTCCTAACCTATTTTTTAACCACACTTTTCGAGACTCCTTGTCAATTTTCCTTATTCTTCGTCTCCCAAATTCATCATAATCGCTTTCACCATCGCTTCCATTCATGTATTCAACCCTACCACAGTCGTCATATCCCAAGCATTTCCAGTACGCTCTTCAACATCACCAAACTTAGGTATATTGGACATGTTGCATTTGGTACATTTGCACATTTAGCACACTGCCAGTCATCAGCACTAAATAACCCCCGACTTTCTTCAGCAAATACTCTCCTACGTCTTGCGCCATGTTTTTTAGCAGATTTCCCATAAGGGAAATCAGCTATTGAGGTCGTACTCATGACGCAATTTTCGAAAGATTTCTTCAAATGTCCATCGATCCTTAGTAGGAGATGACGAAAATAAGGTCCGTTCAAAATTATATATATATATATATATATATATATATATATATATATACACACATATATATATATGTATGTATTTGTCTGTTAACGCTCTGGCGGTCGCAATTTTTGTTTGATCGTAAGCAAACTTGGTATTTAAACGTTTTTTGTTGAAAGACAGATCAAGTTCGTTAATGGCAGAAATCGGACCAGTGGGAGGAGGGGGGGGGGTAAGAGGGGATTTTTGAAAACTCGAAATATCTCCTTTACAATACGTCGGATCGAAAAATTGTATAGAATCGATCTTATTTTAAATTAAATTTACTATAAATATTGTTATATACATTTATTATCTATCTTGAATATTAACCGAGATATTTGCATTTTTATTAAACGTGGACGGATAACGGACGAGAGTGAGTTTCCCGCCGATAGCTAGTTTGGCCGTTTCCGTAACTGTTCGGCACTCGTATGGAGATTTCTCTATTGTATAACTTTACGTGGGAAATCTGCTTAGTTTACGCAGCCCCTGAGTGACGGACTTTCTTTATTATTACAGTAATTTAATAACCCCTTCCTCCCCCTCTCTCTTTCTCTTTCTCATGAGATCACAAGAGTGTCATACCAGCACATAGGAAATCTGTTTAGTTTAAGCAGCCCATTCAGATTTTCACGTGATTTTGGCAGAGAGTATGCTTGTTGCTTCAGCGATATGAGGTCAACGATCCAACGGATATAACTCCGGTCGCGGCTTTTGAGCCTGACGCACTCCGAAAGCCCTCTTACGCCGCCGGCATAATTTCACGGTGTATTGAGCCGAACAGCTGGTAGAGGAGGAAGGGATGCCGATAACCCGGAAGCCCCGGGGCAGAGGATGAGGGATGAGAGAGAAAGAGAGGGAGAGGGAGAGAGAGAGTGAATAATGATAAGAGGCTGGTAGGGAGTGATAAGAGGCTGATCCAGGGGAGAGCGGAGCTGTATTCCAGCTGACTGCTCCTGTATCCCGGCTAATCCCACCCCTTCCCCACCCCTATCCCTCACCCCCTCCCCTCCGACAGTGGATCAGCAGGAAGTCAAGGGGTGGAAAACCTGTTGTCAGCCTCCAACAGTACCCTAATACCTCACTAATCTCTCAGCCTACCTCAGTGCCCAGCGAGATACTCATCTAGTTGATAATTAACGCTATTTGTTCAGAAGGTAAAATCCATTTTAAATCATCGAAACTCATAAACTTAAAAGTCCGTCATGCTGGGGCTGCGTTAACTAAGCAGATTTCCCACGTAAAGTTATACAATAGAGAAATCTCCATACGAGTGCCGAACAGTTACGGAAACGGCCGAACTAGCTTTCTAGTGGAATGAATAGAAGCATGGTCGCTCGTTAAAAATGCAAATATCTCGGTTAATATTCAAGATAGAGGATAAATGTATATAACAATATTTATAGTAATTTTAATTTGCAATAAGATTGGTTCTATGCAATTTTTCGAACCGATGTATAGTAATGGAGATATTTCGAAAAGTTTCCTGAAATGTCCATCGACGCTGTAGGGGTTGCAATCTTTGTCCAATCATTACCAAACTCAATTTTTAAACGTAATATGTAATAATGAAGATCAAGTTCGTTAGCTGCTAAAATTGGACCAGCGAGATGGGAGTTTGAAGGAGATAATTTCTAAAATTCAAAACATCTCAGTTGTTATGCATCGGATCGAAATATCGTATAGAATCAATCTAATTGCAAAAGTGATGTTCTATACACATTTTCTCTATATTGAATATTAACCGAGATATATCGATACTTTAGTTTTCGGCCATCAGTAAACCCCCAATCCTGGTCATGTCATTTTAACAGAAAGCTTTTATATTATGAAGCACTTCATTCCTAGTTAAAATGCCAAATATGGTTTTCATTGAACTTTTACTTTGTGAAATACAAGCAAATACGTTATGTGATGACTTGAACTATTAAAATGTTTTGTTCTTTTCTCGAAACTGTTGAATATATCTATACTATACTCGATATTTAACCGTTTCAGTCAACACTAAAGACAGAGTGGATCAGCAGGAAGTCAAGAGGCAGAAAACCTGTTGTCAGCACCTCACTAATCTCACCTCAGTGCCCAGCGAGATACTCATCTAGTTGAAAATTAATTTGTTCAGATTACAACATCGATTTTAAATCATCGAAGTTCTTAAATTCAATATTATTATAATTATTTATTAACGCCCACTTTTAGAAGGTCATATTCATGACGCGATTTCCGAAAAGTTTCCTGAAATGGCCATCGAGGGGTCGCAATCTTTGCCTAACGGTTACCAAACTCAATATTTAAACTTTTTATGTAATAATAAAGATCAAGTTAATTAACGGCTAATATCAGACATGTCAGAAGTGGGGTATAGAGGTGGAGAATTTCGAAAATTTGAAATATTCGTTGTTATGCGTTGGATCAAAAAATTCTATGGAATTAATCTTATTGCGAACATGATGTTTTATAAGTGCTGTTATATGGATGTTTTCTCTGAATTGAATATTAACAGAAATATTTTCATATTTTAATTTTAGGCCATCAATAAACTCCAACTCCTAGTCATGCCATATTAAGATAAATCTGTTATATCTGTAACCCCAGTGAATAAGTGGTTAAGTCCACCAGTGAGTAAGAGGGACTTAACCACTTATTCACTGGTACAACAGATATAATGAAGCACTTCATTCCAAGGTTACATACCAAATTCAGTATTCATTGAACTTTTACTTTGTGAGATATAAGATAAGATATGTAAATACGTTATGTGATGGCGTCATGAATTAAAATGTTTCGTTCTTTAATCCGAAATTTTTTTGATCAATAATATACTCGATTTTTACCGATTCAGTCAAAACTAAAAATCATAATTGTTATTGGCGGATATCGGACCTGGAGTAGGGGACGTTTAGAATGGGCATTCAAAAATTCGAAATATCGCCGTTATCATGCGTCGGATCGTAAAAAGTTATAGAACCAATCTTTTTAAAATATCTCTAATCAAAAATTGTTGTTCTATGCATTATTTCGTTGCTCTAGTATTAAGCGAGTTATTCGTACTTTCTTGCATTCTGCCGTCAGTAACCCTCGCCTCTTTCCTCTGATAAGATCACATCATCAAGACTGATGTCCAGTACATGGGACATCTGCTTAGTTTACGCAGCCTCTGCGCTAACGGCTTTATGTTAAAGTTAGATGAGCTGAAACAAAATGAAGTAAAAAATGATGATACTTTATTTTTATGCACCGACAGCCATACACTTCTCAAAATATTGCTATGTTCAGGTCTTTATAATTTAAAAAAGTGAGTAAATGTGTAACTTTCGGATAATTCCTATCACGCAGCTTCATATTTATGCCATTTTTATTTATAGATGCTTGATAGTCTGGCTAACTAAAAGTATGGGTGACATTAAAATTTCCAATTAACAGTGTTTATATTTTCAATAATTTAATAGTATACGAATAAAAAATGCCTTGAATCAATTAATTATTTAATAATTTAATAATGAGTTTGTTTTCACGTCCGCCACCTTCATACTAAACCAGCTAAAGCTAATTGCTCTAAACGAATGTCAGATAGTTATCAAACAGGGCTCTGAGGTAGAGAACGTAAAGCCGAAATGGCCGAGACCCATACTGTGTCCCAACTCACAGCATGGAGTAAACAAAAAAAAAAGTCCTTCACGCAGGGGCTGCATAAACTAAGCAGATTTCCTTCGTGAATTTCAATAATAGATAAACCTACATACTTCTAACACAACATCACCGTGAATAGTAAGTAAATAAATACAAACTAAGAAATCTTTACCCTTCCGACGGTAGCGTCTCAATTGTAAACAAGCAGGTTTGCTAACTGCTTTCAGTTACTGATTTTATTTCCGACACCGGAAAGAAAAACAATAACTGAAACACATCACAATATAACACATTAAATTTCTTGAAAACTATGTACTATATCTAGATCTGTAATTTATAATGAATCACAATAAATTTTATCAATCAAACAAATTTTATTAGTCCATGAATTTATGACGGGAGATCAAAAGAATATATTTGCATGTATCTCGTATAATAAAGGTCCCCTGAAAACAATAGTCTTTATTTAAGCTTCGAATAATGTGGTTTATTATTTAGCAGAGTATTGTTTACGTACCACGAGTAGAAGTGGCGGTTTACTAAAAGCAGAAAACTGGAAAATGCAAATATCTCGGTTCATATTCAAGATAGGGAATAAATGTATAGAACATTAATTGTAGTACATTTAATTTTCAATAAGATGTATTCTATACACTTATTCCATCCGACTTATAGTAACGGAGATATTTCGATTATTCAAAATCATTTCCCTCTAAACCCCCTCCTCGTCCTCCTGGTCGGATTTCAGCCGTTAATTAACTTGATCTTTCTTTTTACATAAAACGACTAAATATCGAGTTTGGTAACGATAAAACAATAATTGCAACCGCTAGAGCCGTAACAGAAAATATACATATATATATATATATATATATATATATATATATATATATATATATATATATATATATATATATATATATTTATGTATATACAGTTTTGAACGGACTTCATTTTCGTCATCTACAGGGTAGGATCGATGGACATTTGAAGAAAAATTTCGAAAATTGCTTCATGAGAACGACCTCAATTGTTGATTTCTCCTATGGGAAATCTGCTAATAACTAATAGAATGGGTATAATGGAGTTTTATATGTTACTGAATCTCTTTGTGTATTTTTTAAAAACAAAAATAAAAGTTTAAGGAAAAAATCAAAAGTTACAATATATAAATATATATATATATATATATATATATATATATATATATATATATATATATATATATATATATATATAAAGAAACCGTGAGAGACATTATGTTTTAAGCCGGTTTGGCATGGAGTCACAATCAAGAGGAGTAGCTGGTAGCTTGCCAAGGAATGATTTATATTGTGACTGGAAGCATTGGTAGCAGGTAATCGATATGCTCCAGTATTGGGTGTAATATGGATACTCATCACTGGTATTAGGCAATCACTGATATCAGCCAATCACCATTATCTCTACCGAATATGCCACCCTACTTTCTCTGCATTTTTCGTGCGCGGCGCACAGTTTATCTTCTTCCTGACACACCTCATACATTAATCAAAAGGCTTGCCTCTTATCGGGTCTCTCTCGCCTTTTCAAATACACCGTTACACAACGTTTCTCCTTTTCAAAACGCGAGCCAGATGAATCTGGTGATACCTAAATATCACTGGTGGACTGATAAATGAATGTTATCGTATTTCACATGCGAAATTACCCTGGGTTGGACGCAATCCAATAACCGATATAAAATTACATTTCAAGACCCATAGACCGTTAAAACACCAGTCATTCAAATTTGTGTATGTGTATACAGTAAAGCAGCTCACGCAGGTACTGCGTAAGCTAAGCAGATTTCCCTCGTGAAGTTTAGTAATAGATAAATCTACATACTGCTAACACAACACCACAGTGAATAAATACAAACGGAAATAACAAATGTTTCATCCAATTTCAATAACCTGCCGACAGGAAGCGTTAGGTTAGAAATGTACACAAACTGGTCTGCCCGCCTCACATCGGAAAGAAAAACAATTACTGAAATATATCAGAATGTAACATATTGATTTTATTGAGAACTATTTACTATACCAATACTGTAATTAATAATGAGTCAGAATAATTGTTATCTCAATCAATCAAATTTTAGTAGTCCGAAACCTTAAGACGGGGGGGGGGGGGTCACCAGAACATATTTGCATATATCTCTTATAGTAAAGGTGTCTTCAATACAATTTTTGGTATTTAAACTTCGAGTAATGTGATTTATTATGTAGCAGAGTATTGTTAATTTAACATTAGTAGAAGTGGCGTTTTGCTGTTAATATTCAAGATATTGAATAAATGTATATAACAATATTTATTGCAAATTTAATTTGTAATAAGGTTGATTCTATACAATTTTTCGATCCGACGTATAGTAATGGAGATATTTCGAAAATCCTCCCTCTGAACTCCCCCTCCCACTAGTCCGATTTCAGCCGTTAACGAACTTGATCTTCCTTTTTACATAAAACGATTAAATACCGAGTTTGGTGACGATTAAACGAAAATTGCGACCGCTAGAGTGTTAACAGACAAATATATATATATATATATATATATATATATATATATATATATATAATTTTGAACGGACCACATTTTCGTCATCTCCTAGGTGAGATCGATGGACATTTGAAGAAATTGTTTGAAAATCGCATCATGAGTACGACCTCAATAGCTGATTTTCCTTAAGGGAAATCTGCTAATATAACATATTAATTTCATTGAATACTATATACCATATCTAGTACCGTAATTTATAATAACTCAGTATAATTGTTATTATTTTTCTTTATTAAAAGATACGGAAAACGCAATTCCAGTACAGCTAAGTAGGCCTGTTAATGGTAATTAATTCACATTTAGATGCCTGATTCTAAATGCGGCTATACAGACCTGCTTTACGATCGAGAAAGTACAACTCGAAAGCAGCTATGCAGCGCTGTTAAAATATACTGAAAACTTTATTGGTAAGTGGTTATGGTGGTCTCTTAAAAGATACAGAAACGCTGTTATATACCTGCTATGCAGATTTCACGCTAAAAGCCCTGGCCAAATGGGTCTGGGGCGAACTGCAAACAGTTACAAATAACGCTGCCTGTTAGAAGATATGCAGATACAGACAAGATCTAAATGAAGTATCCAATAGCGGATATGCAGAACAACACTAAAAGCTCTCTCTGAAAGGTCTGAAATGGCGTTTGGGCTACACATTCATATGCTTTTTCCAACTGATTTACTTATACGCCAGACACAACATTGAAAATCTTATGCACAAATGGCGTTTATTTGATCAAACTATGAATTTTCGTCTGGAAGTTTGACCCAATAAATTCCATTATCATTAATGCATTTGATCAAGAAAACGATAACAGCTGTCAGTTGTTTGGGTGAAATTTAAATTGGGATAAACATTGGAGCGCATCGATGATTGGCATAAGCAGTGACAACCACACATGTTGTTCCATCTCATTACCCGGAGTGTCACCGGCGGCCAACGATTGATCTGTCACCGACTTCGGCCCCTCTCTACCTCCATTATTGGCGAATAGGGCTCTATTTGGTTAATTATGGATACTCTAACCACTCTATTGTCCATTCATTGATTCACCAACTTACCAAACCAATTACCCAAGAGCTCCACTCCAATTCAATCCAAACGGGATAACACTATTCACGTTTGAAACTGGAATTAAATTCTGAATGGGTGTATCGTTCTATATTCAACCTTTCTGCCTTTTATTGTCTCAACCAATTCGGTTTCGATGGATTCCCCCTAAGTGATGAATAAACACACGTATATTTTTCGTCTCTCTCTCTCTCTCTCTCTCTCTCTCTCTCTCTCTCTCTCTCTCTCTCTCTCTCTCTCTCTCTCTCTCTCTCTCTCTCTCTCTCTCTCTCTCTCTCTCTCTCTCTCTCTCTCTCTCTCTCTCTCTCTCTCTCTCTCTCTCTCTCTCTCTCTCTCTCTCTCTCTCTCTCTCCCTCTCTCTCTCTCTCTCTCTCTCTCCCTCTCTCTCTCTCTCTCTCCCTCCCTCTCTCTCTCTCTCTCTCTCTCTCTCTCTCTCTCTCTCTCTCTCTCTCTCTCTCTCTCTCTCTCTCTCTCTCTCTCTCTCTCTCTCTCTCTCTCTCTCTCTCTCTCTCTCTCCCTCGCTCTCTCACTCGCTCTCTCACTCTCCCTCTCCCTCTCCCCCCCTCTCTCTCTCTCTCTCTCTCTCTCTCTCTCTCTCTCTCTCTCTCTCACACACACACACACACACACACACTCACACTCTCATTCCTTTTCTCTTTCCTCTTCATCCCTCTCTTTCTATCTATTTATCCCTGCATTCATGTTTTATTATATTTTAATATATCCTACACATTCAGTGGCAGTGTAATACCAAATAGGAAAAAGTCCGTCACGCAGGTGATGCGTTAACTAAGCAGATTTCCCATGTACGCCACGTATTTCCATTTATCTTAAAAGTTAAAATTTCAATGAGAAAAATATATGTTATTTAAGTTTAAAATAAAGTGTTTCATAATATAACAGAGAAATGTGACATAAGTAGGAGTTAATTAAGTTTACTCCAGGCTGAAAACTGAAAAATGCAAATATCTCAGTTAATATTCAAGTGAGAGAAAAAATGTATATAACAAATATAGAACATTACGTTTGAAGTAAGACATATTTTATACAATTTTTCGATCCGACTTATAATAACGGAGATGTTTCGAATTTTCAAAATTCTACCTCTCTTTAATCTCCCCTTCTCGCTAGTCCAATTTAAGTCGTTAATGAACTTGATCTTCTTTCTTTTTTTTTTTACAAAACGATTATAAATGAAGTTTTGTAACGATGAGACAACAATCGTGACCGTATTTTCTTCATCTACGAGGTAGGGTCGAAGGAGATTTGAAGACATTTTTTGAAAATCGCTTCATGAGTACAACCTCAGTAGCTGCTAAAGGTTTGTAACCAAATACATGTAATACATAAGTAAAGGATTAGAATTGTCATATTTTAGCAGATGTCCCTTAAGGGAAATCAGCAATGAGGCTGTACTCATGACGGAATTTTCGAAATTATTCTTCAAATGTCCATCGATCCTACCTAGTAGATGATGAAAATGAGGACCGTTCAAAATTATATATATATATATATATATATATATATATATATATATATATATATATATATATATATATATATATATATATATTTGTCTGTTATTTGTCTAGTGGTCGCAATTTTGGTTTGATCGTTACCAAACTCGATATTTAGTCGTTTTATGTAAAAAGAAAGATCAAGTTCGTTAACAGCTGAAATCGGACCAGTGGGAGGGGGGGGGTTTAGAGGGAGGATTTTTGAAAATTCGAAATATCTCCGTTACTATACGTCGGATCCGAAAATTGTATAGAATATATCTTATTGCAAATTGAATTTGCTATAAATATTGTTCTATACATTTATGTATCTTGAATATTAAGCGAGATATTTGCATTTGTATTCTGCGTGTGGTCTGCAGGAGTCGGCTGTTCCGGACATTCCGCCGAGAGCTAGGGCGGCCGTTTTCGTCACTGATCGTCCCTCGAGAATAGGTTTAGAGATTCATTACTACTACTGTTCTTATTAGGCAGATTTCTCTATTGTAAAACTTCACGTGGGAAATCTGCTTAGTTTTCGCAGCCCCTGCGTGACGGACTTTTTTTTTAGCTGGTGGTGAGGGTGATGAATCAGGTTAATCAGAAACACTTTTTTATGGATCCTCACAATTTATTTCTTAAAACGCTTAGTGCTTTCGGGAATTAAATTCCCATCCTCAGAGCTACAAACAATAAACACCATAATTAAAGAGTCTAAAAATTAGTTTTTAAAAACTTTTTTTTACATAATTTGTCATATAAAAAAACAGTCTATAACATTATAAAATTTACAACAATAACACATATATTTAAAAGCATAAAACATAATAAATTAATATTGTCTTATTTACTATTTAAGCATTAAAATAACATAAGCCAAATTACCGTGGGAGCACAGGGCGTGCCTGAAGAGTTGCTACTGGCCTAAACCCTGCCGATGCACTAAGGCCGAGGGGACCGGTCCAAGCCGCTAGGGAGGGGACAGGTACAAGTCTGGACATAAGAGATGCATTTGTGTCTGTCTGCACATTTACGTTGACTTTATTTCTGGCTTTCTCGAGTTTTATCTCAATACCATGTCCATCGGATAACCTCTTACGTCGCTGTGAATTAATTTAATCTGGTGGTCCCCAGCATGGTGGTTGTGGTCCTTACAGTGTGCATAAAACTGGGAGCCTACCTCTCATGTGTTCCTTAGCCCTGATCCGTAACTTCCTCTCAGTATTCCCTCCGTAGCTGGCTTCACAATTCCCACATTTCAGCAGTTATACCCCAGATCTGTCTCCTAAAAGAGTAGCATCCTTGATTTTAGAGACAAAATTCTGCAGTGATGCCCCCTTTCCTTCACAATTTATTTCTTAAAGCGCTAAGCCTTTTAAGAAATAAATTGTGAGGTGCCATAAAAAAGTGTTTGTGATTAACCTGATTAGAATTGTATTTGTACTGCAATGAATACTGTTTTGATGAATTTATCCATATAATGGATGAAGTAATAATATCAGGCATAACCCGCAATGACACACTACTTTAAAAATCTACACTTTCATTCAATTAAATATATAATAAAATAATAAAAAATGGTACTTTTCTCTACGGTGTTATTTATGTTGAGGCAAGGATCAATCTAAAACTAATTACTTAAATAGGACACTACGTGAGTCTAATACAGTTTAGCCAGAGTAGCTTGCCTAGAAATGTGTTGTTCCTCCATGGAGTGACACTGAAATTTGTTTTGATTAGAACTGTGGTATAATGTTTTATTCCCTTTCATGGATGTTTTGTAGGCAAGGTCAAACATTATCCGGCGGAGTGCAGAGCTGGGTGGAGAGGCGGTGTAAAACGATTTTCAAGAACTTTGAAGTTCTCCTAACTCTTGGAGATTAGTCAGCTTCGGAACTTTGTGATTAAGAGATATAAACGCGTTATCAAGACTTGATTGACCGGCTTCACACAACTACGTATCAGAACTTATTTCAGCGGGTTGAGCGGTTTAATGCGCTATCGTACTTTGTGCGGCAAGCTCTATTATTAGTGAAACATTATCATCATCTCAAAGCTATTTATCTGTAGATTAGATAGCTAGAGGTAGCTATGGATGTTTAGCCTGTGGAGAAATGGAGATTACGATAGTCACGGAATATAGTCACGAGACCACTTTCATCATGGGTCTCTCTCTCTCTCTCTCTCTCTCTCTCTCTCTCTCTCTCTCTCACTCTCTCTCTCTCTCTCTCTCTCTCTCTCTCTCTCTCTCTCTCTCTCTCTCTCTCTCTCTCTCTCTCTCTCTCTCTCTCTCTCTCTCTCTCTCTCTCTCTCTCTCTCTCTCTCTCTCTCTCTCTCTCTCTCTCTCTCTCTCTCTCTCTCTCTCTCTCTCTCTCCCTCTCTCTCTCTCTCTCTCTCTCTCTCTCTCTCTCTCTCCCTCTCTCTCTCTCTCCCTCCCTCTCTCTCTCTCTCTCTCTCTCTCTCTCTCTCATTTAAATATCCTAGCAATTTAAGAGTTTACAACCCATTTCACCAGCCTTTAGTGGACAGTCAGGCGGTTTGTATGTAGGACTATTGCAAGATTGAGAAGATATACCAGTTCGTCTCCTACCTGAGATCTTCTAGATGAGGAAAATGTGTCCAGAAAAATTATTTAATATTTACAAGAGAATATACAAAAGGAACCCGCCACTCCGTGAGACCAGCTTGATTTTGACAGATATTAGCATGGCCGTCCTTAAGGTTCAGCACAAATAAAGATAAGTTGGAGCATGTGAGCTCATCTGGAAATATCGTATGCCCAGAGGATTCCGTCTTTCTGGTATATTTTTTCTATTTCTGCATCATTTAAATATATGGGAACAATAGCGGCAGAGAGCTATAACACAGAAGATGACACTAGAGCTATAATTGTGGCAAGAACCAGGTCCTTCTGTTATCTGCAGTAATAAATATGGACAAAACAGTTTTTATGTACCTATGGCAGTGAAACGGGGAGACCCTCAAAAAAACCACGCCGTCACGCAGGGGCTGCGTAAACTAAGCAGATTTCCCACGTGAAGTTTTACTCTCATCCATTATCCGCCCCCATTTCATAAAAATGCTAATATCTCGGTTAATATTCAAGATAGAGAATAAATGTATATAACAATATTTATAGTAAATTTAATTTGCAATAAGATGGATTCTATAAAATCTTTCGATCCGACATATAGTAACGGAAATATTTTGAATTTTAAAAAATCCTCCCCTCTAAACTCCCTCTCCCACTGGTCTGATTTCAGCCATTAACGAACTTGATCTTCCTTTTTACTTAAAGCGACTAAATATCGAGTTTGGTAACGATCAAACAATAATGGCGAACTCTAGAGCGGTAACAGACAAATATATCTATCTATCTATCTATCTATATATATATATATATATATATATATATATATATATATATATATATATATATATATATATACAGTTTTGAAAGGACCTCATTTTCGTCATCTACTAGGTAGGATCGATGGACGTTTGAAGAAAAATTTCGAAAATTCCGTCATGAGTACAACCTCAATAGCTGATTTAAGGTAAATCTGCTAAAACAACGGAAGTGTCAAGGTGCAGCACGGGGACGGGGACGTGGGGTGATCAACAGAACATATTTACATGAATCACATATAATAAAGGTCTCTTCAAAACAAACCTAGAGTGGCGAGTTCGATTCTCGCTTGGGCAAAGGAAATTATTTAGTGACGAAATTCATTAAATAACGTCCTAAAATCAAACCCTGGCTAGAAAAGGGTGGTAACCTGTAGATAACCCGTCCCGATTAGCCTAAGTTGCAAAAAGTGGACGTTAATAAATAAATAATAAGTAATAATAATCTTCAAAACAATATTTGATATTTAAGCTTCGAATAATGTGGTTTAATGTATAACAGAGCATTGTTTATGTGGTACTACTATAAGTGGGGGATTGCTAAAGGCTGAAAACTTAAAAATTCAAATATCTCGGTTAGTATTCAAGATAGAGAATAAATGTGTATAACAATGAGTAGTCTACTTAATTTGCAATAAGTTTGGTTGTAATTCTTCGATCCGACGTATAGTACCGGGGATATTTCCGGGGTTTAAAAGAGACCCCTCCCCCACATGCCTGATTTCAACCACTAACGAACATGATCCTTCTTTTTGTATAAACTATTAAATATCGAGTTTGGTAACGATCAAACAAAAATTGAGACCGTTAGAATGTTAAGAGGCAAATATACATATATGTATGTAGTAAATATAATTATTATTATAAATGAAAGCGTATTTTTCCAATATTGGAAAGCGTTAAGCACTTATTGATGTTTTCCTTAACCCTCGGTCGGGCGCGTCAAGAATCTTCCGTCTTCGGGCGCGTGTATCTCAGAGATACAACCTCAACCGTTTTTACGGAAATACAATTTTTTAATATATATTTTGCACTAAAATGTGCACTGTGTGATTAGAAACCATAACAGAGGAAGTATTTGTTTGAAAGAAGTAAATAATTTTCAAAATTGATAAGTATTATAATAAAAAAAATTTTGGTTGATAAAATAATCAAGTTGGTTATAGATTCATTATTATTGAAACCGTGAAAGATGATTTTTAAAATATAATTAAAAAAATACAAATATCAAACGAAATTGCTTAAATGCACATGTCTTAATCTTACATAATTCATTTCAGTTTGGGAACAATATAAACAAATTATCTAAATATAACTTCATTCAAAAATAAGTAGCACGAAATCCCTTTTAGATAATACTTATTAAAAATTATCTAAATTTTAATGCACCAATCCTTTTAAAAATAGCAGTTTAATTATTATTTCTTTTGCAGAGCTGCATTACAATTAGGACAAAGCATGGAACTATGTTGTAAACAAATTTTGGTTTTGCAAATCTCACAAGAGTAATTAGTAAACCTACAATTCTTTTTAGTTTCGCATGGTTCTCATCATTTTCTTTTGTTCATTGTAGCGGAATGACTTTTTTTATGCTGTTTTGTACTTGAGTTCAATGTATGGTCCAATGAGCCTCTGCACTCTTCAAGTTTCGTCCTTAGTTCGTTTGGTAAACGTCTACTGTTGTCACTGCATCGTACAATATTTTCTTGTACAAGTTCTTTTCAAAACTCATTTACGAGCAAAATAATAGAAAAATAGGTCTATATGATTCCGTTTAATAAAGAGAAACTTAATTGATCTATATATTTATGAAATACAGATTTCAAAAAAACTTACGAGATCGGGCGCGTGGTATCTAGGAGATACAACTGAATGACAGGTGAAACACACGACTCCATCGAACAAAGTGACACAACTGACCTTGAGGGGGAGACGTATAAAGAACATAACTCGAAGCACTACACCACCACTCTCTGCTAGCAGGAGTGGCAAATATTACTATAGAAACTGTGTATCTGAGAGATCACGCGCCCGACGGAGGGTTAATTCACCAGAATTCCTTCATTCTGTTGGGGAATGCCAATTTTCTTTCATCAGACCATTTAGGTCTGTACGGTTTTGGTCTTGCTTGCTCTGGTTTGACTTCCCATTTGTTAGCTTTGTTGCGGAAGGAGTTTCTGTCTGATGTTTCGGTTATGTTGGCATTTCCCATGCCATTTTGTACTTTTTTTTAACCATGGTGTTGTACCTTTGAGTGATGATATGTAGTTTAGTAACCTTTTGGTTTGTCGGGTGTCATGCAGTCTATTTATGTGTCCGAAGAATTTCATTCGTCTTTTTCTAATGTCGAATTCGATGTTTGAGTATTTTCCACTTGTATCGATAGCACACTGTAGCAATCAGGAGTGAGTCTTGCGCCGAGTATTTTCCGAATTATTTTTCTTTCTTCTTTCTTGATTTCTTCAAGTTCATATTTCTTGTGAGTGCGAGTGTTCCAGTGTCGAGTTTTGGTTTGTCTTGACATGCATTTTTTATTGTAGGGGTTTTGGATTATTCTTTGTGCTATCTTTGTTTTCTGGAGACGGATATATATAATTTTGAACGGACCTCAATATCGTCATCTGCTGGTTAGGATTGGTGGACATTTGAAAATATTTGTAGAAAATCGCTTTATGAGTGCGACCATAATTGCAAGGGAAATCTTCTAAAAAGTCCGTCGCGCAAGGGCTGTGTAAACTAAACAGGTTTCCCACGGGAAGGTTGACAATAGATATATATACATACAGGTAACACAACGTGAATGCTCAGTAATGTTACAATACAAGTTTATAATCTTTACAATGAAAAGCGGCTGAATTGTAAACAAACAGGCAAGCCAGCCTCGTAGCGCTGCGTAGATAGACCGGAAAGACAAACAATTAATGAAATATATCTGAATATAACATATTAATTTTACTGAAAATAAATTTACTAAAGCTAGAGGTGTAATTTGTAATGAATCAGAATCAGTTTTATCTCAATCACTCAAATTTTAATCCAAGAACAAAAGAAGGGGGGGGGGAGTCAACAGAACGTATTTGCATATATCTCACATAGTAAAAGTTCAATCAACAGAATATTTTGTATTTAGGATTCAATTAATATCTTTTTTTTTTTTTTTTTTTATTTATTAACGTCCACTTTTTGCAACTTAGGCTAATCGGGACGGGTTATCTACAGGTTACCACCCTTTTCTAGCCAGGGTGGGATTTTAGGACGTTATTTAATGAATTTCAATTAATATCTTTTATTAAATCAAATCTGAAAAATTCAAATATCTGGGTTAATATTCAAGATAAAGAATAAATGTATATAGCAATATTTATGCATTTAATTTTCAATAAGAATGATTCTATACACTTTTTCGGTCCTACTTATAGTAAAGGAGATATTTCGCATTTTCAAAATTCTCCCACTCTAAACCCCCCCCTCACCCTGGTCCGATTTTAGCCGTTAACGAACTTGATCTTTCTTTTTAGATAAAACGACTAAATGTCGAGTTTGGTAACGATCAAATAAAAGAGCGGTAACAGACAAATACATACATACACATATATATATATATATATATATATATATATATATATATTTGAAAATGAACGGACCTCATTTTCGTCATCTACTAGGTAGTATTGATGGACATTTGAAGAAAATTCCGTCATGAGTACGACCTCAATAGGTGATTTCCCTTAAGGGAAATCTGCTAAACGAGTATAAAAGGCGGATGTATGAGCAAAATTGATTCAGATAGTTTGGCGGAGAGTAACAAGGGGATTAGAGTTACTATTGAGTATGGAGGGCTTTGGGACTGTGGTTCGGCGACTAGAGGATAGGTGGCGCTGATAATGATGTTTACATGGCGAAGAGGACTCTAGAGATCGAGATGGAGTGAATCGATAGTGGCTAGCGGTGCTACAACTCCCGCCAGTATCCATGGCAACACCCCCACGCCTAGGGACATCTCGCCTTCCTTACTCCCACCTCTTAGGTGACGTAATTATTTACTAACCCGCTAGCAATAGCGGCCATGACCAGCCAAGGTTTCAACCGCCTCCAAGGTTCTCTGTCAGGCTACTATAATTTCGGAATTTCCTCAAACAATGAACTCAATAGAAAGTCTGTCAGGCAGGAGCCGCATTTGCCTCAAAACGTAAAAGTTCAATGAAAACAATATTTGCTCTCTCTCTCTCTCTCTCTCTCTCTCTCTCTCTCTCTCTCTCTCTCTCTCTCTCTCTCTCTCTCTCTCTCTCTCTCTCTCTCTCTCTCTCTCTCTCTCTCTCTCTCTCTCTCTCTCTCTCTCTCTCTCTCTCTCTCTCTCCCTCTCTCTCTCTCCCCCTCTCTCTCGCTCTCTCCCTCTCTCTCTCACTCTCTCTCTCTCTCTCTCCCCCCCCCCCTCTCTCTCTCTCTCTCTCTCTCTCTCTCTCTCTCTCTCTCTCTCTCTCTCTCTCTCTCTCTCTCTCTCTCTCCCTCTCTCCCTCTCTCCCTCTCTCCCTCTCCCTCTCTCTCTCTCTCTCTCTCTCTCTCTCTCTCTCTCTCTCTCTCTCTCTCACTCCCTCTGTTTCTCTTTCTGTCTTGGATTTAAATATTTTAGCAATTTAAGCCCCATTTCACCTGCTACTGCCTTTAGTGGACAGTGAGGATCAAAACCACAGTTTGTAAGTAAGACTACTGGAAGATTAACAAGATATACCAGCCAGAAATATCCAAATTGGAATAATAAATGCTATACTTGATATTCTATAACTTCAGTCAACACTAACGATCGTAATTGTTATTGGTGGAAATTGGACATCGGATAGTGGCGGCCTATTGTGGGGTGGGGAATGAAAGCTAAAATAGGTCCGTTACTGTGAGTCGGATTGGAATATGTCTTAGAAGCAATCTTGTAAAACTATTGATATTCTACAACTATTGTTCTATGCGTTTTTTTTTTAAACTGAGTTATTGATTGGCGTCAGTAACCTCCCTCCCCCCTTCTACTCATCACCTTTTTACACAGAAATAGAGAATGTGTTGAAATGAGCTCACAAGTGTGTATTACCAGCAAGTAGCAATCTGTTTAGATTACACAGCTTCTGCGTGACTTCCTTTTATTTGTTGACAAGAAAAATCTCAAGATAAATACCACACTTGATATTTAACCGTTTCATTCACCACAGTAAATAATATTCATTTATTGCTGAAATAGGAACTAGAGTAGTGGAGGGGAGAAGGGAATCTGAAAATTCTAACTGTCCGTTATTATGAGTCGGACTAGCTAAGGTACCCGGCGATGCCCGGGAAATCATTCTTGACTGACTAATGATGGTATTTTGATAGTAAGACTCCAATGTGTACAATTAAACTTCCCTCCACGACGTAATTTTCCGAAATAGCCAACCCTGAAGGGTAACTTTTGGGGATTAATAGAATAGAAATTTTATTTTTGAAGGATAAATGAAAATGTGTTCCTAATCTATCCCTCTACACTTTTTGACTCACCGTTTTTCAATAGTTCAAACCATAATCATGGATAGCATTTATTGGAAGTAAATATCATCTATAATGAACATATTTCCTTTCAAAAGATAATCCGAGCTCACATAGTATAGGCAAAGTTTTGCACGTAAGATTATATTTGTAATAGTGATTCTCACTGGAATTCGCTTCCAGTAATGCTAGACGGGAAATAAGTAAACTCAATTAACAGGTAAGGCTCCCATCATCTTCCGCTCCCGCATGAGACTTCTCAACATTCTTCTACTTATATTATTGATGCAAAACATTATTTTATAATTTATCTACCGGATGGAATTAAATAATAGTGGTACCCTGAAAATATCATATCGAGTTTAAACGCATATTGTTTTTTGTCATAATGTTGTTGTTGTATAGGGTTTAAGGGCGAAAAACTTCCAGGTTATCATCGCCCTGTAATATTTATAATTCACATTTTGGTATCCTCATCCATATCGCCATTTTATTTCTATTGGAAATAAATAACAAAGTTATTTTTTAGGAAAAATAAATAAATGAGGAGGGGGTGACGAAAATTTATAACCTCACTAATCCGAATCATACTTTGCACTGTCATATAAGACGAAAACATAACATCATTTGTCATAATATTCATTTATTAAAACCCCTTAAATAAGTACTAATATAAATATTGACTCCCCTTTAGCGTATATCCCGTGTTTACTTCATTTTACGACAAAAGTGAATGTACACAAAAGTTACTCTAAATGACAAAGTAAACAACTTTTGTTATGTTCACGTTTGCCGAAAAACAAATAGAAAATAAAAAAAGCGAGTTTTTCATTTCAGTCTCTCTTATAGCCCCACTCCCCTTTGAACCTAAAATTTTTAATATAGCCTATAATCATGGAAGAATTAATGCTAATTCACACACCGAGTTTTATTAAGTTCCGTTCAATCGTTAGTGCCCAACAAAATTGTTGGCTCCCACTTTAGATTTTAGTGTATATCTCGTTTATACTTTTCTATACGACAAAAGTGAAAATTACAAAAGTTACTGAAAATAACAAAATAAACAACTTTTGTCATGTGCATGTTTGTCGAAAAACCAATAGGAAACGAAATATCGCTATTTTCAATTTCAGGCCTCCCTTATAACCCCCACTCCTGTTTGCCTGAGAGAATATTAATATAGCCTAAAGTCTAAGTTGGGTTATTAGTAATATACTCGTACATACCAAGATTCATAAAATTCGATTCAGCCGTTTATGCGTGAAAAGGTAACAAACAAACAAACATACACGAAACAAAATGCAGTTATGGTGTCTATGACATGTGAAACGAAAAGTTATCGTGAAATTTCGCGAAAAAAATCAATGTACAGACAGAGGTTACAATTATATATATATATATATATATATATATATATATATATATATATAGAGAGAGAGAGAGAGAGAGATTGAATAAACGTTGTAGAAGCAATCTTGTGATGGTGCTCAGCAATGGATACCATTTAAATATTTTTTCGTAACTCAATTATTAAGAGAGTTATTCGTTCGTTCTTGTTTTCAATCTTCATTTAATCAACTACTCACAGTTTTTTAATCTGTAAAAACAGAATACATGGTGAGATAATATTAGTAGCGAGTGATACCATCAAGTGGGAACTTTGCTAAGTTTAGCACCTGCGTGACGGACTTTTGTACATTTCCAGTAGTAATTCGACACATCATTTAATGATTATTTTCCTGAATTTACAGTTTGCCATGCCAAAACTCGAAAATACTAATAACCTCGATATACTTCGGCTAAGATCCATAATACCGAAAAATGCATCCCAATATGAGGGATAGAGAATCTCTAATTAGTATTGCAGGAAACCAATTTTATTAGTACTAAGTTCATAGTAGAGTAGAATTTTATTAGTGTAATTTTTATTATCTATAGGCATATTGAAAAAGTCCGTCACGCAGGGGCTGCGTAAACTAAGCAGATTTCCCACGTGAAGTTTTACAATAGAGAAATATCACGAGACCCGAGAAGTTAATGAAACGGCCGAACTAGCTTTTGGCGGGAAAGTCACTTCGTCCGTCAGCTGCCCAGATTTAATAAAAATGCAAATATCTCGATTAATATTCAAGATAGAGAATAAATGTATATAACAATATTTATAGTAAATTTAATTTGTAATAAGATTGATTCTGTACAATTTTTCGATCCGACGAATAGTAACGGAGATATTTTGAATTTTCGAAAATTCTCTCGTCTAAACCCCCCCCTCTCCGTGGTCCGATTTCAGCCGTTAACGAACTTGATCTTTCTTTTTACATAAAACGACTAAATATCGAGTTTGGTAACGATCAAACAAAAATTGTGACCACTAGAGCGGTAACAGACATATATATATATATATATATATATATATATATATATATATATATATATATATATATATATATATACAGTTTTGAACGGACCTCATTTTCGTCATCTACTAGGAAGGATCGATGGACATTTGAAGAAAAATTTCGAAAATTCCGTCATGAGTACAACCTCAATAGCTGATTTCCCTTAAGGGAAATCTGCTAAAATGAAGTTATGTCGTTAAGACTGAATTAAAAGTTATAAGTATGATTCGGGTTAGTGAGGTTATATACCTCTGTCTCCTGGCTTTATTATTTATTTTCACTAGACAATAGCCTTGGTAATTAGTTCCACTAGAAATGTACACTATAAGAGAATTTCGATTATTTAATTTGTACAGTTTATTGTAAACAAAGACGTGTTGAATTAGCACAGCCTGTGACAGTGGAGGTTGTGGGGATTTGTTTTTAATTTTTTTATATATTACATATTTACTCCAATATGTTGAAGTTATTAAAATAACTATGTACTAACCGTAACTATTGAAAGTTAATTGGTAATGTCATTATGGCAAAAGTATCTATGCGTTTAAACTCAATATGATTGTTTAAAGCGGTATTCATGAAATCTTGGTGTAGAAATGCCATCATTATTCAGTCAGTAATGATTTCCAGGACATCGTTGGATACCTTAGCTAGTATTTAATAAAATAGAGTAAATTAAATACTAATGGATTAAGTATTGCGGTTGTACGTTCATCATATTCTGATTTCCATTATATACAAGAGCAATATATTTTTTTTGTAAAAAAAAGAAAAAGGAAAACGTTCCTTGATTTAATAATATTGAAAGTACATACTGAGAATATTCCTATTCCGTTTGAAAAATTCATATAGAAAGAATATTGAAGAGTGTTTGGAATATTGGCAGCCCTGTCGGTTAGCTGTTTCTATATATGTCTGGAGTAGATTCCTTTTATTTTCCATTTGTTTTGGTATGGATAAAATAAAGCCAATATGATATATTTCTGTGTTAAATAAAAACTCAACGAGAAAACATACCTTTCTCTCACGTTCGTTGTAAACAGGAATTGAGTTGGATGGTAAAAGATATTCGACATACAGACATTATTTTTATCATTCGTCAATTAGGAATTATTAGTGGGCATTAGAAGACATTTTTCAAAAATCGCAGAATGAATAAAATTCCCTCTCGCAGGGTAAGTAAACTGAGCAGATTACCCACGTTCTGGAATGAGAGAGGAGTGATCTTATCTCATTAAATATTCCCTATTTCTACGCCAAAATCTCATGGGTAGAAGTAGGAGTATACTAAAGGCTAAAACAAGAAAGTACGCTTAACTCATTTAATATATGAGTTACGAAAAAATCTATAGAACAACAGTTGTAGTACACCAATAGTTTAACAAGATTATGGATTAACTATATTCCGTATATACTTCGTTATACGCAAAACTGTATATAATGAAAGTAACTCTTAATAACAAAAATTACTTACGTTATGTACATGTTTGCTGAAAAACCAAAAGGACTCAAAGTATGGCAATATTATTTCAGCCATTAATAAAGTTACTACGGTTGTCATGTCTTCTTAAACTCATGTTCCGCGGGAATTTCTTAATTTTTTCTTCCATAAGAACCACACTCTAACAATGTCCAACTGAACAAAAAAAATTCCGTCACGCAGGGGCTGCGTAAACTAAGCAGATTTCCCACGAGAAGTTTTACAATAGAGAAATCTGCCTAATAACAACTGTAGTAGTAAGAAACCTCTAAACCTAAAACATTATTTAGGGCGTAATAACCCAGTAGTTTCTAGCCCCAAAAAACAGTTAACCTAACCTCTAAACCTATTCACGAGGGACGAATAGTTATAGAAACGGCCGCCAGAGCTCTTGGCGGAAAGTCCGAACATAGCCTACTGGTGACCACACGCAGAATACAAATGCAAATAACTCGGTTAATATTCAAGATACAGAATAAATGTATAAAACAATATTTATAGTAAATTTAATCTAAAATAAGATTTGTTTTATACAATTTTTCGATCCGACGCATAATAACGGAGATATGTCTGATTTTCCAAAATCCCCCCTCTAAACCCGCTCCCTCCTAGTGGTCCGATTTCAGCAATTAACGAATGTGATCTTCATTTTTACATAATACGATTATTTTCCGATTTTGGTAAGGATCAAACAAAAATTGCGACCACTAGAGCGTTAACAGACAAATATATATATATATATATATATATATATATATATAAATATATATATATATAAATATATATATATATATATATATATATATATATATATATATATATATATATATATATATAATTTTGAACGAACCTCATTTTCGTCATCTTCTGGGTAGGATCGATGGACATTTGAAGAAATTTTTCGAAACTGGCATCATGAGTACGTCCTCAATAGTTGATTTCCCTTAAGAAAATCTGCTAAAAAAATAGAAAAATTAGTCCAGCCGATTAAACGGGAAGCCGTGATCAAGGGAATTATGGATTTCTTTATAAGAGTGGAGGTGTTATGACCTTCTTATCCTTTCATTGTTTAACAAGATTGGTTCTTATAATGTTTTTCGACACATAATAATGGAAATATTATGATTTTTCTAATAGTCCCTCCTCCATTTCTCCTCCGGTTTCAGCCATTACCAATTAACGTGTCGGCCATTAACAAATAGCATACGGATTCCACGTTGACATAATGTCTCGTCTTTTGAGGCAATCCATGAGTTGACCCGATTTTTGGATTCTTCGTAAGACGTGAGGTGCGTTGCGCGACCAGGCCATGGTAGTCGGTAGGAGCAATATCAGGTGAATACAGCAAGAGGGGTAGAACATCCCATTGAATCGCTTCCAAAGTACCCTTGACAACTTTTGCAATATGCGGTCCAGCGTTGTCGTGCTGAAAGATCACCTTGCCATGTCTGTTAGGATATTATGGGCATTTCCGCTTCAATGCTCGACCCAATTGTATCCATTGTTGTTGTTAGCATCCCCTAGTGATGGTTTCGTAAGGCTGGAGTATCTCGTGGCAGATAACTCCGAGCAGATCTCTTCAAATGCAAAGCATTATCTTCTTGCGTTGAATATTCAGTTTTTCACTTGAACTTGATGCATGACAGGGCTAACCCGTTTTCTGTCCGATGGGTTGTCGTAGTTGATCCACTTTTATTCCCCCGTCACGATTCTGTACAAAAAAAATAAGCAGTCAGGGGACTGCCGGTAGAAGTGAAAACTCCTTTAGCTTTGATTGCTCAATTTTGGCATTGCTGAGAAATTTTTTTTTACGAAGATATTTTTAGTTATTTATCAATAATTAACAGTTATGTTCTATTTTACATGAAAAAATGAAATAACAAAAATAATAGTGATAAAAAAAATGCCTTACAAAAATAAGTTAAGTACACTCAGAAAAATCAATTTCTATCCATAATTTCAACAACTCTTGCACCATCATTACTGCCAGCATCATCACCAATTTCTAAAAGTGATACGGTCGGTATATGGTAACTAAAGTAGGATACAAACAGTTTTGATTCGAATTTATTTAAATATCGGAATTTATTTAAATATTCGAATTTATTTATTTAAATATTCGAATTTATTTAAATTTCGGATTAAAATATCTATGAAAGTAAAAATGGTAGATATATAGTATCTGTGAACGAAATGATGCTGGTTTTGTCCTCTTTAAAATGGTATGCGAACGAAAACTCTAGCTAATTTGGTTCAGGAGTTATGAAGAAAAGAAGCCCCTTTAGCTTTGAGTTGAGTACTAGCGGTGGCGGTGGCGGTGGCGGTAGCGGTGGTGGTGTCGCGATTTCATACTTTTTCCCTCTCCCGCAAATGCTTCCTTACGGGGTGCACAACGTGCCTAAAGAAGTTTTCACTTCAAAAAACCCTCTGCTTTAGCCTTTGGAGCTGTTGTTCACTCGTGAAAAGACGGCGTTCGACATTTCGTTGCATGAGTCAATAAGGAATTTCCACCATATCGATGGCCTGCAGACGGTTTAAACCCGGTTGTTAAGTAAGACATTCCTAAACTTTCAGCGCGCTTCGCTTGAGCCTGGAATGAATCTTGGTCCAATAATGCCTCCGACTCAACGTCTTCGTACTCACTTCCCATCACGTTCTCCGTCACTGTTGTCGAAACCACGTAATAAAAAACGTCCATCATACACATTTTTTTTTATTGACGGAGAATGTTCCTCATATGCTTCGCTCAGCAATTGGTGTCCATCAGTTGCACATTTATTCGTATGAAAATAAAGAAAAAAAAAAGCTGAGTTTCTCGCAAATTGGGGTATGTTGGCAAAATGACTAACAAGGTCAGAGAACAAACAAAGTTTGCAGTTTATCCTTAATTGATAAGACAAATACAGATTTCTAGAGGCGATTAATGAGACTTCAAAATAATTATAAACACAATATGGTCCGATGGGATTTAATACTAGTTATGTAAGCTATGGGTTATATATGGTCACCGATAGCCGCGTGGGTTACGGTGGGTACATCTGTCACTACCAATCAGTATGCTGAAGGTACAAATAGATGCCGGTTCGAACCCCGCTAAAGGAGAATATTAGTTCACGAGGTCGCTAACGAGCGCGCTAGTGATGCAGTGCTTCAGCAGGAGTCTTAACGGGTACATAAATCTGAAGGCCTCTCAGGATGACTAACGATTATGAATCTCTTTGATCCCGTCCATAAGGTGGCTGACTTAAGGTGAATTGATCACTGACCCCCGATATATTGGGGACCTTCTGTCTACTGGAGCTAACTCATTCCAGGTACTCTCCTAGGTTATACATCGAGTTGCTCACACACTACATACGAAAATCTGACCTACAAATATCTCGAGACTCACTCGGGAGTGGCTAAAAATCTAGGTCTATATTCCCAACCGCATACATATGTGTGTATATGCACTCACACACACACACAAATTTATTTAATTATCTCATATTCGTCAATACCTGGGTAGGATAGGCTGGGTAAGTATATTTGAAGAAATTTTCGTAAAAACGCGTCATGAAAATTACCTCAATATCTAATTATTCTCAAGGGAAATCTGCCAAAATTGACATCTACTGAAAACACATCATTTCCCAGAGAATAAGAGCCAATCCTAAAAATATGATTTCTGAGTAGTTATTTAATCTTAACATCTCTTAGAATAAAAGATAATAATTATTTATGATATGAAATTAGTCCAAGACTAGTTACTCTAAAATCTAAAGGAGGAAAATCTAATTTTTATTGAATTCATTTTCCGATTGTAAATAAAAGATCAAATTATCTTTTTATCGCTGCAAACTAAAACAGACACGTTCCCCAACGTTTAGTACTCGTTGATTTTTCATAACTGGTCTTCTTGTTATCGTTTATTTCAGTAAAATGTAATCTAATTACTACCGCATTTAGCGAGTACTATGCAATTAAGGCTAATAGGAACGTGTTAGCTAAAGGTCACTAACCCTTTCCTGCTTGAAATTGTAGCAGATTTCTCTTAAAGGAAATCAGCAATTGAGGTTATACTCATTACGCGATTTTCGAAAAATATCTTTAAATGTCCATCGATCCTACCCAGGAGGTGACAAAAATGAGGTACGTTCAAAATTACTCACACACACACAAATATATATGTGTATATATATATATATATATATATATATATATATTTATATATATGTATGTATGTATTTGTCTGGTAACGCTCTAGCGGCCACATTTTTTGTTTGATCGTTACCAAACTCGATAATTAATCCTATTATGTAAAATGAAAGATGGATTTCGTTTAAAGAAGGAAATTTCAAAAATTTAAAATATCTCTATATTTGGAGTTTTTAATTTTTATCCTTTAGTAAATTTCTTCTCCTACACATTTCATCTTAACAATAAGCTCTTGTATCTTGAAACACTTTATTCTAAGCGAATATACGAAATACTGTTTTCAAGGGATTTCTATTAAGCAAGTTACATGCAAGCTCGTTGTGTGATTATTTGTTAAACTCGAAAATGTTTATTTGATATATGCCGTACTCGATATTTAACTTTTTCTGTCATCACTAAAGATCATATTGTTAGCGGCTGAAGTCGGACATGGAATGGTGGGTTTTAAGAGGGAGGAGGGATTCCAAAATTCAATATATATCCGTGATTAATCTCAAAATGAAATAGAACCAATTTAGTTATACTATTGTATACTTCGCAATTGTTGTTGTGCTATGCATTTTTTCGCAACCCAAATACAAATCGAGTCATTCGTAATTAATTGGTTTCGGACCTCAGTAATACCCCCTCCCCCACCACTGCTACTCATGGTTTTGTTTACATAGAAATAGAGAATATATGTGTGTGTGTGTGTGTGTTTGTGTGTGTGTGTGTGTGTGTGTGTGTGTGTGTGTGTGTGTGAGAGAGAGAGAGAAAGAGAGAGAGATGAGGTCACAAGTATACTATACCACCGTGTGGAAAATCTGCTTAGTTTACGTAACCCCTGCGTGACTTACTTTATTCTTTATTGAGTCCGTGACTAAATAATGCCTTAGTCAAATCGGCAATCAAACCCTCGACTCAAATATTAAGACCAAAGCTTTAGCAAGACGGCTATCCTTGAAAGCCAAGATTGATTTAAAAATTTTAAATATGATTTTAATTGAATCAGATGCCTTCATTGACTAAACTGTAAAATTGTTAGGCGGTATATATTAGCAGATTTCCCTTAAAAGAAATCAACTATTGAGGTCGTACTCATGACGCGATTTTCGAAAAATTTCTTGTCCATCGATCCTACCCAGGAGATGACGAAAATGAGGTCCGTTCAAAATTATATATATATATATATATATATATATATATGTCTGTTAACGCTCTAGCGGTCGTTTTTGTTTAATCGTTACGAAACTCGATATTTAACCGTTTTATGTAAAAAGAGAGATCAAGTTCGGTATTGGCTAAAATCGGACTAGAGTATGGTGGGGGTGTTAGATTGGTGATTTTCGAAAATTCGGATCGAAAAATTGTATATAACCAATCTTATTGCAAATTAAATTAACTATAAATATTGTTATATACGTTTATTCTCTATCTTGAATATTAACCGAGATATATGCATTTTTAAGTTTTCAGCAAACCGCCACTTCTACTCATGTTACGAAAACAATACATTGCTACATAATAAATCACATTATTGGAAGTTTAAATACCAAAAATTGTATTCAAGAGACCTTTATTACATGAGATACATGGAAATATGTCCGGTTGCCCCCCCCTCCCCCGTCTTAAGATTTTGGACTACTAAAATTTCATTGATGGAGATAACAATTGTTATGACTTATTGTTAATTACAGTACTAGATATAGTAAATAGTTCTCAATAAAATTAATTTTTTATATTCTGATATATTTGAGTAATTGTTTTTCTTTCCGGTGTGAGGCGGGAAGACCCGTTTGTTTATATTTCTAACCTAACGCTTCCTTATTGTTTGTATTTATTCTCGGTGGTGTTGTGTTACCAGTATGTAGATTTAACTATTACTAAATTACACGAGCAAAATCTGCTTAGTTTACGCAGCCCCTGCGTGACGGACTTTTTTTTTAATTGTAGGTAGATATTTAGGGAATTTAATGATTTATTGAGCTGACAATATTGCTTTTTTTGTTAAGTTATTTTTTAAGTCGCTACACACTTGTGCCAGGGTTCCTTCCTTGAATAAATTGAATAACACAAAATTCATTACGTGTAATATATTTTTAACTTTATTTCCTATACTTTTTCCTAAATATGTGGTTACTTTCGGCGAGAACGATAGTATATTCACTGAAATTTTAACATTCAATAATAGCTTTCATAATGTGTAACAGGAGCACTGCAATTGCATGATTCTTCCCGTACAACCATATACGCTGTCATGTTTTATTTGCTGGAAGTGACAAACAGGAATCACAGGTATTCATGAACACAGTCCTCGGCATTGCTTTGATGGCAGCCTGGTTCGTTAGGAATCAGATAAACCACCGAGAGGTTCATTTGCAAGCCACACCAAGGTCCTGGCTATGAGCAAACGCCTACCTCTCTGCAAATGAGGGCTGCTTCCGATATTTTCCCTTTTAACTCTTTAATTAATCTAGCCATGAAAGGTTTGCTACCATAGGTTTGAAACCTAAGCCTTTTATTTATTCCTGGGAAGAGGTGGTCAAAAGGATTATCAGCCTCTTCCACGAAGAGACCTCGGAGAGATTAAAGAGAACTTGTTTTTGAAATTGATGACTAGTGGAATTGTGAAGAGAACTTCACCGAACGACAAAAGTACACAGTGCCTAATAAAATAATAGATGAGTAGAGGAACCACTAAAAGCTGAAATTGGAGCAAACTTATATTTCACATCTGCATTCTTAACTGCCAAAAATTAGGGAATAGATTAGGCTGAATTTTGGAAACTACTCCCGTATTTTCCCACTGACCTTTGTCTGAAAAGTAACTGATTAGAACGAAGAGAGACAGCAAATGATGAGAATAGTCCGTAAAGGTGTTTTAGGACAGTGTAAGGAACATTTTAGGTATGTACCTCCTTAAAACGTTGGCATCAAGATAGTGATTGGGGTCATTCTGAAGCAAGTAATTAGAATATTACTGAAGGAAGTGATTGGGATCATTCTGAAGGTAGTGATTGGAATCTTCTGAAGTTAGTGACTGGTATATTTTGGAATTGGTGATTGGGATCTTTCTGAAGACAGTGAACGGCATTTTTAGCAGATTTCCCTTAAGGGAAATCAGCTATTGAGGTCGTACTCATGACGCGAGTTTCGAAAAATTTCTTCAAATGTCCATCGATCCTACCCAGGAGATGACGAAAATGAGGTCCGTTCAAAATTTTATATATATATATATATATATATATATATATATATATATATATATATATATATATATATATATATATATTTGTCTGTTAACGCTCTAGCGGTCGCAATTTTTGTTTGATCGTTACCAAACTCGGAATTTAATCGTTTTATGTAAAAAGAAAGATCAAGTTCGTTAATGGCTGAAATCGGTCCAGTGGGAGGGGGGGTTTAGAGGGGGGATTTTCGGAAAATTCGAAATATCTCCGTTATTATGCGTCGGATCGAAAAATTGTATAGAATCAATCTTATTAGAAATTAAATTTACTATAAATATTGTTCTATACATTTATTCCCTATCTTGAATATTAACCGAGATATTTGTTTTTTTATTAAATTTGGGCCGGTAACGGATTTTTGAGTTTCCCGCCAAAACCTAGTTCGGCCCTTTGCCGTAAGTGTTGGGCTCTTGTATGGAGATTTCTCTATTGTATTACTTCACGTGGGAAATCTGCTTAGTTTACGCAGCCCCTGCGTGACGGACTTTTATGAAGGTAGTGGTGATTTTCCTGAAGGTAGTAATTGGGATATTTCTTAATTTAGTGTTTCAGATCTTTCTGAAAGTAATGATTAACATCGTTCTGAAGGTAAAGATTGGGATCTTTATGATGATAGTGGCTGGTTCGTTATTGAAGATAAGTGATTGGGATCTTTCTGAGGATAATGTCTGGGCCGTTTCTGAGGGTAGAGATTAGGATATTTCGTAATGTAGTGATTGGGATCTTTTTGAAGGTAAGTGATTGGTATCTTTTTGAAGTTAAGTGATTGGGATTTTTCTGAACATAATTTTTGGGACTTTTCCAATGGCAGTGATTAGGATATTTCGTAAGGTAGTGATTGGGATATTTTGTAAGGTAGTGATTGGGATATTTCGTAAGGTAGTGATTGGGATATTTCTGAATGTAATGTTTCAGATCTTTCTGGAAGTAATAATTAACATTTTACTGAAGCTAATGATTGGGATCTTTATGATGACAATATCTGGGACGTTTTTGAAGGCAATGATTGGAATCTTTCTGGAGATGTCTGGGCATCAGAGGGTAGTGATTAGGATATTTCTTGAGGTAGTGATTGGGATATTTCTGAAGATAATGTCTGGAGCGTTTCTGAGAGTAGTGATTAGGATATTTCGTGAGGTAGTGATTGGGATCTTTTTGAAGGTAAGTGATTGGGATCTTTCTGAAGATAATGTCGGGGCCGTTTCTGAGGGTAGTGATTAGGATATTTCGTAATGTAGTGATTGGAATGTTTTTGAAGGTAAGTTATTGGGATCTTTTTGAAGGTAAGTGATTGGGATCTTTTTGAAGGGTAAGTGATTAGCATCTTTCTGAAGATAATGTCTGGGGCGTATCTGAGGGTAGTGATTAGGATATTTCGTAATGTAGTGATTGGAATGTTTTTGAAGGTACTTAAGTGATTGGGATCTTTTTGAAGGTAAGTGATAGGGATCTTTCTGAACATAAGTTCTTGGCCGTTTCTGAGGGTAGTGATTAGGATATTTCGTAATGTAGTGATTGGAATGTTTTTGAAGGTACTTAAGTGATTGGGATCTTTTTGAAGGTAAGTGATTGGGATCTTTTTGAAGGTAATTGATTGGGATCTTTTTGAAGGTAAGTGATTGGGATATTTTTGAAGGCAGTGAATGGAATTCTTATAGTGGTGATTGTGACATTCATGAAGGTAGTGATTGGGATATTTCTCAAGAGAATGTATGGGCCGTTTCTGAGGGTAGGGATTAGGATGTTCCTGAACGTAGTGACCGCTTTCATTCGAACGATAGAGAATGAGGGGGACCTATCTGAATGAAAGTAATGGGTATCTTTCTCAAAGTAGTGACCGCTTTAGTCTCGAGATGAAATTTTCTTTGCATCACTCCTGTGCGTGGAATCTGAGTTATTTATCAAGTCCCTGCACAACGAACATATATATATATATATATATATATATATATATATATATACACACACACACACACACACACACACACACACTTCCTTCCACACACACTTCCTTCACCACACACACACACACACAGACACACACACACGGACACTTTCTTTCTCCAAGTTATGCGATTTTTACTTTCAGCATAACTTATTTTGAACTGCGATGTGTACTTCATTCCTGAGAAAAATTTTAAAATTACTAAGCTTATTTTATATATATATATATATATATATATATATATATATATATATATATATATAGAAGTTATTATACATATATATATATATATACTATTTTATTTTAAGCTTACACTTTCTTTCTCCAAGTTATGCGATTTTTACTTTCAGCATAACTTATTTTGAACTGCGATGTGTACTTAATACCTGAGAAAAATTTTAAAATTACGAAGCTTGAGGCAAAAGAAATACTGACCGCAGTAAAGTGAAGAAGCACTTATTTCATTTACTCAACATTTGTCCAACGCGTTGCGCCTTCGAGTAATTTAAGTTATACAAATTAAATGGAGTTTAAAGTGACATAAATCTTTAAATTATATTGAAAATATCTATGAAAAGTGAAAGGATAAAAGTATGTATGGTTTTCGACGAGTGGAAAATAAAGTATAAATATGCAGTTGGTAAATGTGTTCAACTATCTTATCAACCATCAACTCCTATTCAACGAATTAATTCAGTTATTCCCTACCAACTGAAGAGCAGAAATTACGATTCTACGATAATACTGTTCATATCGCATTGGGGAATTACCCACGTTCAGGAGGGAAACATTTTTTTTTTTTTTTTTATGTTTTATTTATATATATATTTTTTCTATCGAGGGTCTGATGTTGCCATCTCTTTCTAGATGAAGGGGGTGCAGGAGTGGAGTGGGAGAGAAAGCCTGCCTGAGACTGACAGTATCGGAAAAGTAATCCCCCCAGTCCTAGGAGATAACCTGCTAGAGACGTCATAACCTTCAGCAGAGATAACCACAGCACACAGAGCTCCATAGCCTTACCGCGAGATAACCTTCACCGAATAGCATGTGTCTCGGCCACTCCATTCGCCTAGACCACTGTTTGAATAAAACCCCAGTCGCTACGGCATATGGAAAATCTGCATTGAACTCCAATTCAAAATTATAAAATTTTCTGCCACCACGTCGTACCGAAGGATTTATTAAAATTGAAAATATATTAGCAGATGTCTCTTAAGGGAAATCACCTATTGAGGTTGTACTCATGACGGAATTTTCGAATTTTTTTTTCAAATGTCCATTGATCCTACCTTGTAGATGACGAAAATGAGGTCCGTTCAAAACTATATATATATATATATATATATATATATATATATATATATATATATGTATATATATATATATATATATATATATATATATATCTGTAACCCCAGTGAATAAGTGGTTAAGTCCACCAGTGAGTAAGGGGGACTTAACCACTTATTCACTGGTACAACAGATATATATATATGTTTGTTACCGCTCTAGCGGTCGCAATTTGTTATCGTTACCAAACTCGATATTTAGTCGTTTTATGTAAAAAGAATGATCAAGTTCGTTAACGGCTGAAATCGGACCAGTGGGAGGGGGGGATTTTCGAAAATTCCAAATATCTCCGTTACTATACGTCGGATCGACAAATTGTACAGAATCAATATTATTGCAAATCGTCGGCTAACGCACGAGAGACTTTCCCACCAAAAGCTAGTTCGGCCGTTTCCTTAACTGCTCGACTCTCGTGTTATTTCGCTATTGTAAAACTTCACGTGGGAAATCTGCTTAGTTTACGCAGCCCCTGCGTGACGGACTTTTTCCATTTTCTCTGTGTACGTAATAAGAAATTTATCCCCTCCCTTTCCGGCGGGAAGCGTCTGAAATGTAAACATACAGTTCAGCAAACTGGTCACCGGAAAGAAAAAAAATAACTGAAACATATCGGAATACAACATATTAATTTTATTGAAAACTATTTACTATATCTAGTACTGTAATTTATAATGAATTAGAATAAATTTATCTCAATCAATCAAATTTTAGTAGTTCAATAATTTAAGACGGGGCAGGAGGATCACTAGAACATATACGCATGTTTCTCGTATAATAAAGGTCTCTGGAAAACAATGTTTGGTATTTAAGCTTGGAATAATGTGTTTTATTATATAACCGAGTATGGTTTATGTATGAGGAGTAGAAGTGTGGTTTTACAAAAGGCTGAAACCTGAAAAATGCATATATTTCGGTTAATATTCAAGATAGAGAATATATATGTATATATATATATATATATATATATGTCTGTTAACGCTCTAGCGGTCGCAATATTTGATTGATCGTTACCAAACTCGATATTTAAAATTTTTATGTAAAAATAGAGATCAAGTTCGTTAAGGGTTGAAATCGGACCAGTGAGAGGGGTTTTTCGAAAATCCGTTACTATACGTCGACTCCGAAAATTGTAAAGAACCAATCTTATTAATAATTAAATTTACTATTAATATTGTTATATGCATTTATTATCTTGAATATTAACCGAGATATTTGCATTTATATTATGTGTGTGCAAGTAAAGGACGAGATGAGATCGGCTAACTTCGGCCCTAGTCGTGGGTTTCCGGCAAAAGCTAGTTCGGCCGTTTCCGTAACAGTTTGGCTCTAGTGATATTCCCATATTGTAAAACTTCTTTTTTATATTCTTCATGATTTTTTTCACGGTAACAACATTGTTTTGCATAAAGTCAATGTTTAACTAATACAAACTATGTTGTTCATGCATAAAAACAAATCATCCAACAAATAAAGATTATTTATTAGATAGTTAAATTTAGAAAATATTATTTATATAATTTACAAGCTTAATTGGTATTTTGTTTTGCAATTAACTACTGTTTAAGGAGTTAATTGAGTGTACGTGTTATTCGCAGCTGGTGGGAGCAACAATAGATACTAATTGAGTTTGAGGCCGGTGCCGTAACTTAATTCGATAGCAATAGTGTTACTACATAATTACTGCCATTCTATTTATTTATTTTATTAAGGCACTAAAGTCGTCAGAGTTATTCGTGTCCTCAGCTAGTTCTATAAGTTATTTAGCGTCCGGATAAGTCTCCCATCTTGTCCGTTATTATGTTATACTCCAAAACGGTCCCTTTCAACTTTCTTCTGATTGCTCCCATTTTCTTTCTTGTGACTCAAATGTCTAGCTTCTAACTTTCGGACTCACGAACTATTTTCGTCGTTCTGTGGGAACAAAAAAAAAGTCCGTCACGCAGGGGCTTTATCTATTATTATCCGTGATTGTGTTATATATAAAAAAATATACATGCACAGGAAACGGGTAATATTAAAATATATATGTATTTTGTAGAATTAAGCACATAACAAATACTTTTATTATTAACATAACCCCAGCACCCCGGACTCGGGTATAAATCCGAAGTATTGAGACTGGAAAATGTAAAAATATTGGACAAAAAAAAGCCCCCCCCCCCAAAAAAAAATACCATCATCACTCAGCTTCAAATGATTGCCCGGGCGAAGCCTTAGCTAGTTTACTATAAATATGGTTCTATACATAACTCAGCTATATAACACTGTAACAGCTGTAACATATTATAATTTAATCGATGTAATACATCAAGAAGGTGGCTCTAATAAAAATATAACTACAAACAGCAATAATAACTGTAACATAATAGAATAATAATACTGTAGATACATAATAGAATAACAATACTGTAAAATAATATAAGTTGCAATAACATAGTGGTAAGTGGCAATAACATAGATCTAACAAAACATAGCAATAATTAAAATAGTGCATAGCAATAGCCATTGTAAAATAATATAAGAACCACAGTACAACAATTATAATATAGTTTAAACAAACAAATACACCATACTATAAAATATATAAAACATACAAAAGGCTGTGACCCTGCTATGTAAACAAAACAAGGAAGGTTACTATAACCCTAGTCATAGTGCAATAAGAATGTATACTAGTCTGTAAATATATTTAGTCTTGGTAAGTAATAATAAGGAAAACACACCCTTTTATAACAATGTATAACACCAATGTGCAATATTATAATGTAGTACATGTAATTTTTACAGCCCTGCGGACGAGAACATAAAAAGTCTCGGAAATATTGGCAATAAACTAAGATTCATTTCACCAACATTGACCAAAGCTCCGAAAAGAACAACACACCACATATATATATATATATATATATATATATATATATATATATATATATATATATATATATATATGTCTTTTAACGCTCTAGCGGTCGCAATTTTTGTTTGATCGTTACCAAACTTGATATTTAAACGTTTTATGCAAAAAGACAGATCAAGTTCATTGATGGCTAAAATCGGATCAGTGGAAGGGGGGGGGGGGTTTGGAGGGAGATTTTCAGAAATTCGAAATACTTCTGTTACCATACGTCGGATCAAAAAATTGTATAGAACCAATCTTATTGTAAATTAAATGTACCATAAATATTGTTCTATACATTTATTCTCTCTCTTGAATATTAACCGAGATATTTGCATTTTTATTAAATTTGGGCCGATAACGGACGATTGAGTTTCCCGCCAAAAGCTAGTTCGGACTTTTCCCGTAACTGTTCGGCTCTCGTATGGAGATTTCTATATTGTATAACTTCACGTGGGAAATCTGCTTAGTTTACGCAGCACCTGCGTGACGGACTCTTATAGTTTTACGCTTTCTGTAAAACCCCACTCCTTTACACTGTCCTATTAACATAAAGGTGTTACATCGTAAACCATTTCATTACAAGGTTAAATACCAAACATCTATTTCAACAAAGCTTTATTATACGAGATACACACAAATACGTTCTGTTGACCCCTCCCCTTCTTTATTTCTTGGATTACTAAAATCCGAGTGATTTAGGTAGAAATTATTCTGATTCATTTCAAATTACTCCACAAGCCATAGTAAATACTTTTCACTAAAATTAATACGTTATATTTAGATGTATTTCATTATTGTTCATCTTTCCGGTCTAGAATAATTAAAGCTATTCAGCTCTGCGAAGTTGG